>CAHIKZ030005506.1:977500-985000 GCA_903632075.3 Acanthosepion pharaonis
AGAAAAGAAAGAAAAGAAGATATTTTTTTTCCTTTGAGCGATAATTGCAAACACCCACGCTACTGAGCGTTCATTGGCTGAAGGGTGGCGTGAGCGGTAGGCGAAGGTAAACTATGAAGAAGGATGGGAGGCCTGTTGACGCCCCCTGAAGGGATTGGTATGAGATGCCACTGTGAGAGAGAGGGGAAACTGTTGACGCCCTCTGAGGAGATTGGTGTGAGATACCAATATGAGAAAGGAAGAATTTGAGAGGACGATTCCCTTTAAGTAGAAAGTAAGGACTTCCAAAAATGGAAAGTAATAAATTTTCCTATCCGAGAACAAAGAAGATCCTTATTGTGGATTTAGAATTATCAAGGAACCTCAAACCCCGACAAGCCCACCCCGGTTTTGGTCGGCGTCCATATAAGCAGAGTCGCAGTGAGTGGACGGCAGTTAGGGTTGTAAAGACAAGAAAGCAGTAGAGTTGAGTTGGAGTTGGAAGTTGAGTTGAGAGAGAATTTAGTTGCAGTTGAGCTGTGAGCTCTGAGACCCGCCTCGCAGAAAGCTGACTGAGATCTCACGCATTCTCGACCTCAACTTCTAACCAAGAACAATTTATTTTTGAAGAACTACTTAGACTCACACCACCAAAACAAGTTTTACGAATATCGCCTGAAGATACACCAAAAACCAGTTTCTTAAAAAAAAAAACAACTTAAGATGTTAAGATTCGCCTAACAAACGTAAGGTGTCACGAATCCATATTAGCGGTTTGGGAGAAAACTCAGTCCTTTATTCAGCAACCAGATATAAAATATTGTTATTCTTTTTTAACACATTTGAAATTTTCGAGTTGTTACGTTATTTTTTTTTTACATATACTTGTGCGGTTTTACCCTTGTTCGGACTCGACTTGCATTGCGGCTCGGCGACTGATTGATTTCGTCTACCTAAGATCAAATCACAACGTGGCTAGGTTAGATTAGAAATCAAAGCAGTTACTTCGGTAACCAGACGTTGGAGGCGAGCTGGGAACGACAAGGCTGATGCCGAATCTAACTAGATTCCCACCCGAATCAGCAAAGGGTTAGAACGTCACG
This sequence comes from Acanthosepion pharaonis, assembly GCA_903632075.3. Taxonomy (NCBI): domain Eukaryota; kingdom Metazoa; phylum Mollusca; class Cephalopoda; order Sepiida; family Sepiidae; genus Acanthosepion; species Acanthosepion pharaonis. Next base: position 978,583 of record CAHIKZ030005506.1, read on the forward strand.
TTTGGTGCCGCGATCAATACCAAGTCACATTGGTCGTCGCAGGATAGGACGGCGACGGGGCAGACAGACGGGTTGACGTCACACGGCCATTTTCTACTGGCCAGAGTGAGTACCTATAGCCGGCTGCCACGAATAGGCAAGAAGATTCTATTGGCCAGCGTGAGAGCCAACAGCTGACTGACACCAATGTTAACTAGCATGCTAGCATGCAAAAATATCGATAGCTGCATTCGTCACAAGTGGGGAAAATGTAAATCTGCATGGCACTTTACTCCAATTGGCTCATTCGCTTGCTTAAACTCAACGTTGATTCTGATACCGCAGAACTGGGTTGGGTGTGAAAAAGTATTTTTTGTTAATATTCTTTTTTCATTCGGTTTTTCCAATTACGAATCCTTTTTGAAAGCTGATCGTTTTGTGTTCATTTTGTTTAGTTCTTTTTTCGTAACAGATTTAATGTTTAGTATAGAGCCTAGAAAAAATTCGCAGTTTGAGATAGGCAAGAAGTCATATAGCAACATCAGCATGGCAAAGAGCACTCCTTTAAAGGCAAGAAAGGGCAAAAATATTTTAACTCTAGTGATAGCGATTGCTGTATATGTCGTACGATTTTTGAATCAAGCACAAGCAACGCCGGGCCATGCTGCTAGTATTCTCTAAAAATTTTAATCGATGTTATAATGTGTATTTGAATGTGCTGTAAATGTTTAGTTCTTCTGATCTTATCAGTGAAAGTGCCTTATCTCCGTGATCTTTAATATTCAAGATACTAAACAAATGAATAGATCGCCGTAATTTTGCCTCTTAATAATACATATAATTAACATATTTTGTGATATGCAAAATTTCATTAAATTTTCTTATATGAATCACAATTTTGTTGGATTTTTTTTAACTACATGTAAATTCAGACACTATTATAATTATGTCTGCTTTTTGATGTGAATAAAGAATAAGTTTCGTTTGATAAATTTGTATGAAATAATTTGAAATTCTGGAAGGAGAAGTTGTCATTATTTACACCATTTATATTCGGAATTTTGTCCTCATATTCGTTGTTTTTATTACAACATTTTGTGTCCATGGTGCGTTTATCATTTTTTAGGTGAACATCATCTCTGTTCGTTTAAGTATCTTCTTCATCTGTGAGATAGTTGTTCAGTATTCACGGTTATATAGGAAATTTTACATTGTATATCAGCTCAGTACACTTTTCCTTATTTTGCTTCCTGATAAATGACTTACAAAAAATGACATTTTCTTCTAAGTTTATTTCATTTCTTTTGCTGAAATGAAGGAGAATTTAATTAGTTATCTATTTTATCTCTAATTCTTCATCACAATATTTAAGGCTTTCGTATTTCAGCAATTTTTAAAAATGATTTCACTTAGATTTCTTCGAGCGTCTTAAACGATTTTTTTTATTTATAACTAATTGAGGAGATTTTCGATTTTGGGCAGATGATCAAATAAAATCCGAAGCTGTTTGTTATTCTGATAAATATGTCGAACTGGTGAATATCTCGATAAGAAAAAAATAATAAAAGTATTTGAATGCATTTATTGATATTTCAGAACATAAAGGATGCAATTCCTTTTATATAATGCGTTTTTCTCTAATGAAATTGGAGAAACGTATTAATTCTCTTTTGCTTGCAATAGCTACGCTAATGACATTTGTCTAAAAGCACGAATCCCTCTTTTCGAAAGAAATCTATTTTCTAACAAAAGCTCTCTCTCTCTCTTTCTCTCCCTCTCTTTCTCTCTCTCTCTCTCTCTCTCGTTTGTATGTATATCACTTTTTATAAAGTAGGAAAATCTGATCTTCTCTATTGTATATTCAACGATGATGCACTTATTAAATAAGCAAATCTTACAATACGAAAAAAAGCGATTCATAACGATGTAGCTTCTTTTCATCAAGACTACACATTTCACATTTTGTGATGTACAATGTCACCTGTATAAAGTATTGTAGATTTATCTAATCGTGAATCGTCTGGTGTTCGGTTCATCGTAGCAAAGTTTATTTAACTAGGATGCAAACAAACATATACAAACATAAATATAAAACACACACACACATATATATATATATATATATATATATATATATATATATATAAGTTTGTTGAAAATGCAATGGTCAAACGGAAAGATATCGAGCATTTATACATGCTCTCGTTTTTAAACACATTTCTTTCTGATATATTTGAATATTTTCGACTATCAAAGTAATTGTGAAAACATGGAAGTAATCAGTATGGTAATAAAGATTTAAATGACTAAATTAAGAAGAATTTAGATTGATGGTGTTCGAATTTAAGTCAGTTGAAAATCGTCATCTGCAAAAATATCAATGTATTTATACGTGCTCTGTTTTAAATTTATATTTTTTAATTATATTTAGTACCTTTGACTGTTACTGTCAATCTCAGTATTTGGCAGTGATCAGTGTATATATATATATATATATATATATATGGCCCCCATGAAAAGACAATATATATATATATATATATATATATATTACCCTGAGCAATACATATTTTCCATCTCCTTTTAAAATTTAATGTGCTTATTGGCCGCATTAATCGAGGGATCCATGTATATACATGGGTCCCTAGATTGAATGAACGATTATATGTATATTAAATGATACGCACTAATCGAAAACGCATTAATCGAGTATGATAACTTATCGGGAATAATGTAATTTGTACTTCAATTTTAATCCCATTCACAGTTAATTTCTAATATGCGTATTTCTTAATTAAATATAGATACATATAAAAAGATAAAGTAAAAATTCTATGAATTAATGTTTATTAACCTGATTTTGTATGAAATATTTATTTAAGATGGTTGCCGCATGGTATTCTTCAGTTTTTCGTATAATTGGCGGTACTGGGAAATTGCCACTTCAAAATTTCCAAGAATATCATAATCAATAGTATTAAATGCGAAAATTTTATTTATCTTTCCATAGTAAATGCATACATATTTTATATTTTGTTAATTTTTAATAAATGTAATTTATCTCATTAAATCGTCTTTTTTTAACAAAAAATCAAAAATTTCCTTTTGAAACCTTCTAAATAAATATGAAAAAACATCAGAATATTCAAAAAACTTTAATAAAAACAAATATTCAAATCCATATTTTTATTATCGGCTTATATCATAAAATTTATCTATTTTTAACCGTTGATTTTTTAACACTGCTGTCATTATTTAGATAACGTAATACTTGACAAACAAAATATTTACCCAATTTCCATGTTTAAATTTTATAAAATTTTTAAGTAAATTTTTAAGTAATCAGTAACTATAAAAAAAATCAATTTTTAATTACTATTGCTAAAATGAAGAAAGTCCTACCGTACTAGTCGAATATTATGTGTGTACTAATCGAATCTTATAATATAAATAAAAGGAAAACCCATTAATCCATTGCGCATTAATCGAGGGATTATCCTATATATATATGTGTGTATATGTGTGTGTGTGTGCGTGTGATATTTATCTGTATCTCACTCATTTAAATCGTTATTTAACTCCTCTCTTTAAAACTTCTCTCTGTTAAATTTTAATCCCCACCTTCACCTTTAGGCCTTCCTCTTCTTCTTTCTTCTATTACACCTCTCTCTAGAGCTTTCATACATTTCCCTCTCACACTTTTTTTCCCACTCCCACACATACACTCTCACTAAAATATTGTTGTTTTTTTTTATACCGGGAGTTATATTTTCTGATTTCTTTTTGATTTTTGTAGGTCTGATGAACTGGATCGTGTATACGATTCCTATGTAATAAATTATAACCATGGAATATCAGTGTTTGAGACATATACCATTTTGTATACTTTTGGAGGAAAACCGCTCAGTATCGAAGATAGAGGGTTTCTAGATAAATATATAATTTGAACAAGTAATCAATCCTGCAATCTGTTATTATCAGCAGTACATCTTTGTGAGATCTTCAGACAAAGTTCCTCTGGGGAATGTCATTTCCGAACGCAGGCACATATGAATTCCTAATACGTACCATGAGAAAAAGAGTAGATAAAATAAGTAAACTTTTTCTTCACTGTTGACAAAATGTAGAACTCAAACGACTGAAGAATTTAGGTCATTATACATTTCTCTGCATCGATGCATCGGCAGGGATGGCACAGGCTTGCCGAGAGTTGGCTGAAAGACCGAGTGAAATAACTAAGCCTATACAACCAAGTCTGCCTTGTGGTTAACCCATAGGTTAGGGGGGGTGAAGTGTTGGATTCATATATTATAGTGCGTACCCTAATGCAACGAATTTGACGTGAATTCGAACTTTGTTCTCCGATTTCACAATCCGAGACGTAATCCACAACAACAAACACACATCACTAAATATAATGGCCTAAATCTGACAAACTTTATTCTATATAGCAGATGTTAAAACGAGAAAAAAAACACACAAGACAAAAATAAATAGCCAGTATAAAAAGATGAAACATATATAAAAATTGAATATATTAAAAAATAAAATTATGCATGCATCCATTTGTTTATCTATCTATATTACATATATAAAGAAGAAGAAGAAGAAGAAGAAGTAGACGATGGTTTTGATAATATGGGTGAGGATCGAAATCTAGAAGGCAGCCTTCACACACACACACATACACACACAGATATATATATATATATATATATATATATATATATATATATATATATATATATATGGAAAAACCCACCAGCTTAGTGATCGTTAATATAAATACATCCTAAGCATTAGGCTAACGCAAAATAAACCAAACTTCTTTCTTCTTACCCGTAATTACCTTAATCACTTATATATACACAGCCTATTCAAGCAGTAAAGCCAATTAGTTTGTATTTTGCACTGAGACTTCAAAAATAGGCCGAAGAAACATTTACCTTTTAATGTTTACCTATGTCCACAATCGATATATATATATATATATATATATATATATATATATATATATATATTGTTTGATAAACGTATTTTCATCTCGAATAAGTTGTTCGAAAACCGATTTTCGAACAACTTATTCGAGATGAAAATACTTCGGTTATCAAACAAAATTTAGATCCGAGCGAAGTTAACCTGAACGGAATTATTTCTTAGTCGACTGCCATGTTGTATTCATACGTGTGTTGTGTTGTGCTTTCTTTTCCAATTTTATTGTACAGTAACTTTTTTTCTCTTCATTAGTCCTCAGTCATGTCTCCAAAGAAAGCTAGCAGTGATACTAGTAAAGGAAAAAGAAAAGTTAAGAGAAAAATAATTTTTGATGATATTGTTACTATGATGATGATATTGTCTCTTCTTACTGTTTCAAAAGCAACGATCTATACTATTCTTATAAATGCCTTTCCTTTCTTTTTCTAATTAATAACCTCTCATTCCTTGCCCTTCCACTTACGCCATCAACATTCCTACATACAGGTACCGTAATAGTGAAGTGTTCGTCTGTATTTTCTTTAGTATTTTTTTTTTTTTTGATTAGATGCTTTTCATTACTTTTGTGTATAAAGTACTATTGGTAAAATTTAAATAAACAATCATCTTGGGAGCAGGAACGGATTAATCCATTTTTACATTGATTACTAGTGAAAAAATAGTTTCGGTTTACGAACGGCCTTCAGGAACTAAGTAATTTAGTGAACTGAGGTTCCACTATATATATATATATATATATATATATATATATATATATATATATATATATATATATGTGTGTGTGTATGTGGGTGTGCTTGCGTGCGTGTATGTGTGTGTAGTGTAAAAAGTATCTTCATATATATATATATATATATATATATATATATATGAATTGAACAAAAAGTGGATATTTTCTCCATCATGTTTGCATAAATAATAATAGTTTATTTAAAGTAAAGACGATGCTAACAAAAAGATTTATATTTCATTTGGCTGAAAAGAGCACAATACTTCAGCACTTAAGGGAATATTCATGCTCACAGATTAGATGGATATTAGTAGAAAATACATCTATATTGCATAAAAACAATAACAAGCAAAAACTAAAAATCCTTGAAGCTCTTTATATAAGAGTGTTAAAGCCCAGAATAAATAAAGTCAACTATGGGTATACCAACAAAGATCTTAAATGCTTATGGAAAAAAAATGATATACGTAAGAACAAAAACAGAAAAAGTTACTACTCTTAGACGGAGAAGAAAAGAACACGTGGACCTTGACATTGAAATCTAGAACACTGCATAAGCAGTAAAATAACGAACACTTCAAATGTTTTAAATTCACAGAAACACATATACATACTCAAGGACAACTTAACTCCCTAAAGATGATCTCATATGAGATTAAATACTTGGAAAAATAAAATCTATCCGAAAGAAAATTTTGGTATTTTTCTTACTCG
>CAHIKZ030005506.1:987500-1000000 GCA_903632075.3 Acanthosepion pharaonis
ATGTATTTGTGTGTGTGTGTGTGCAAGTATGTGTGTGAGTGTATGTACATAAAAGATGAATTAGGCAAGTATGTGCAACTCTATATTCACCTCCGTTGACGCTCTTTTGTCTTTGAACCCATTTAACAGTATTTTCATAATCATATTGAATGATAGTCTATATTTTTTATACCTAGTCAGAAATATATATACTTGCATGTGTGTGTGTGGGGGGTGTCGTATACAATGTGTTTCTGTGTATGTATTTCTGTTTGTATTTGCAAGAAACAGTTTTTATGGAAACAAGTTTAACGAATTTACTGATAATATTACACACACGTACACACACACACACAGATGCACACATACACACACACACATATATATGTGCGTGCATATATGTGTCGATTGGTGAATATTTAGTCTGTTATTGGGTGCATATTTATGAAGGTATTGTGAATTTGAATGCAAGCAAGATAACAGGCATATCGTAATCCCATTAATATGTTTTTTATGCGTTCACACACATACGCACACACACACACACACACACACACACACATATATATATATATATATATATATATATATATATATATATATTGAACAATTATGAATGGATGCATGTAGGTTATTATACAGTACGTTTTCAACGACATGATTCTACGCCTGCGTGCATTTAAACTATCCTTTTTCTCTTTCTTTTACTTTTTACAAACTGTACAAATTTACTATTGACTGCTCATATGACTGACATCTAAATGTATCTGGCTACGGTCAAAAGATCAGCGATGGCTAATTTGTCATATCTGTTGACTGCAAGCTCTGGAGAATATACAAACTGGCTGTCTGTTGTGTCTGAGGAAAGCAGACATATTTAAGATTTTAGGTTTTTTGCGTATATGTGTTGTGTGTGTATGTGTGTGACAGAGTGAGAGGGAGTAAATATTCCTTTACCTATATGCGTTGCGTAGAAAAACGTATGTGGTGTGCGTATTAAATTTGAACGTTTCTTTTTCATCAGTTGTCACGAGTAACAATAAGGAAATTATAGAGAACTTACAAAGAACATGTAAAAGCGGAAGATAATTTATTTTCGCAAACGGAAAAAGAGTGCGATTTTTCCCCACAAAAACACTATATTTTAAATATGTTTTAAAATCTTAAAATTATTGATTGAACAAATACAGACAGCCAGTGTCGAACAAAATTATATGAGTTTGGAATCATAAGAAAACTTATAAAACATGTCTGTAATCAGACAGAATAATGAAAATAGCTTTCAAATTAAATTAATTTTTCCTCTTCAAATTTTCTATTTCTATTTTTCAATAAAGTTACAATCAAATCTTAAATTTTGTTCCCTGAAGAAAATACCATACTATATGTAAATAGCAGGACAATCTGGATCCTATAACTTTGGGTGGCAACCTTTCTATATTCTGATTGGTAGAGAAGTCTGCGAAAAGATCCCCTGCAAGACGCTGGTCTGGTGAAGAGGGTAAGTGGAACCCCAATAGCACAAAAAGACGGATCTATTCTTCAAAGTCAACGGCTATCCACTCCAAGTATGGGCTAAATAGACTCACTTACCAGCAATTGGCCAAGTGGGTGAATACGGCCACACCTTTGAAGATATGGTTTATCAATGTGGAGTTCGTCCAACAGGAATGAGTAGACTCTGGATTTTGATTTGAAATCAAAATTCTGAATTACTTTTGATCCAAATGCGAATTCCTTCAAATTTGGAAAGAAAGGCATTTGAATGAAAACGTTGTCCGTTCAACACCTTTAGCGTTCAAGAACAAACATGATGTTTGATGATGGTAAAGAGAGACAGATAGACAGAGAAAAATACATAGAGAGACAAAGAGAGAGAAAATTTGAATATATGGCTTCTCATCGTTTGTGCCGTTGTATGACTATAGTCCATTCTTAGGATGCCGTGGTGCATTTCTTAATCTGCAAGTATTTATTTGGAATACATCAAAATTTCGATTAACAGATCATCTAATAAAAATTATTCTATGACTGCTGTAATACATCAGTAATCTTAATTTCGATTAACATGCCGTTGCAATCATCTAATCAAAAATGTTTTTATTTCCTATGACACCAACAGTAGAAAGCTCATCGTAAACTTAATATAGTTGCACAGTGGTGCTTCTGACAAAATCAAAAAGAAGAAATTTCAATGTTATTAGTCTTGACCTGGCATCGCCGTAACGTAGAATTCACGTAAGTTTTCTATAAATGTTTCTATGGCATTTTTTCTGATGAGATCTCTTTGATATCTCAATTTGATGAATTTAAGCGTGAAGATAGAAGCATAAACGACACGTACTTAATATCAGAAAGAAGCATTTGAAATTTATAGTACACATAATGAGGAAAGTGGGCTTGGAAAAGTTAATATTCACAAGTCAGATTGAAGTCAAGAAGGATAGAAGAAAGCAATGCATAATGTACCTATGCATCATAAGTAAATGGAAAGCAGAATAGCGTTTAGGAAAGATAACGAAAAGACAACATTTATTAAGAGCTACAAAGGACAGGAAATTGTGAAAATCAATGATGGCTAGCGTCCAGGAGGTACAAAGTACCTCTTGCACGGTAGCCATCATTTTCTAAAAAGAAAAAAAAATAGATCGGCAGCTTAATCTCATCTTTTTATTGCTGAAATTGCTAACTGTAAGCGTGAGTTCTATTCTTATAGTTTCTTCTAGCGCACATCTCGTGCATTTCTCTCACAATGAATCCTTTCTTTGCATTTCATTTCTCATCAACAAATTTCTCTCGGTTTCTTTACGTTCATTAACCCATTACCTTCATTCTGTGGCTTGGCGCAAAATGATTATATACACGGTGGCAATAAAGTCACTATACAATTGATTATAATAAAAAAGCAAAGCTCTGAAGCAGGTGGTTTACAGTTCGAACATTATCGGTCATGAATTTACTTTTTTTTTTTACTATAAAATGTTATTGTTATTCACCAGAATTAACCAGAAACATTTTAATAATAAATTCCTGGACTGTTGATTAATTTCTTTGTTTTAATTGTTATTATAAATAATAATTTATATATATATTATATAATAATATAGTTACTTTTTTGTCACCCTGTATATTAATAAATATAAGAAAAACAAAAGCCGTTGGTATCACCAATGGACTACTTGCGAAAATATCTAATTATCTTAAAAAAAGATAATGAATCGGAAAGCAATGAGAAAAAAAAAACCTAAAGACAAACACCTATCTACTCATTAAAGTGCTCGATGCCTAGATTACCTAGACAGAGCAAAATCGCTTGACAATGTTGATTCCTCTGAAAGGACAACCCTTGTCGTAACACGAGTTTCATGCTCCCGGTATCTCCAGGCGATTCAAGTCGTCTGTAGATCACGTGGGCGTGATACATTATTAATAAAAGAAAATCGCATGAGTGAAACATTATTATAAGTAGAAATTATTTCCAGAATTATTGCACTAGTGTTTTGTCAGCATGGTGATACAAGGAAAAAAAGAAATCTATCGTTTGAAGTTGTTAAATGTTCATGCAAAATCCTTAGGTGATGTCTCGGAATTGATAATTTAGATGAAGTTAACATATTTTTTGTGTGTTGTGTGTCAAGTACTGTTATCTCTCCGGTGGTCACAAAAAAAAAAGAGGCTTTCAATACCCACACTGCTATTCGTTCTAAGCCAGGTGTGGTAGCCCCACACTTAGCATTAATCTCCACGAAAATTGTTTTGTCACCGGCTTGTGAGATATGCATTTCAAAAATCTAGATTTCTGATGCGCGCTTATTGGGAAGCAAATTTATTCCATTAGTCCATACTGACCTTTATTATGTGGGAGCCTATGTTGATAAAAATCTGCCAAGCAGATGGATTGGACACTCTCGGCATTCAGCAGACACCGCGACACCGGCCTTTCTGTTTATGATGACAACTCAAAGATAAATTTTACAGCACAAAATTGGCAACAATGCATTGAAAGAAGGTACTGGAACAGAATGCATACAAATACCAAAGTATTTGTTTCACAATGCATGTGTTTCTGGTAGCCATTTTTATTATCAGTGTTGTGGCCAGAACAGCTATTAGTTTAAACAGAAACATAAAGGAATTCTTAACGTCTTGAGACAGTTAATAAATTTACCATTGTAATTTTTATGGTTTCCAACGCGGCTGGGTTGAGCTTCTATATTGACCCTGTGCCAGATTTAAATAAACCTGATCAATACGAACTATTATATATTTACAAAGTGTATAGATAAGTTCATATGTCTGAAGCATTTATATTTAAAAGACGTATATTAAACTACTAATATATATTAGAATGAGTAATAAATAATATTTGTTTTCGCTTATCAAAACTATTCCTTAAAAGAATAATTTACAATTACATTTTATTCAATGATATATTCGCTATTATTTGAAATCACTAATTGTCATTTATCTGGCAGACAGCTCTTCGATTCCGTTTGAGTCAAATTCTACAGGTTTTAATATGAAAATGTATTCAACTAACTTTTGAGTCCGATTTTAGTTAGATAAAGTTTCCTCATCAAGACATTCTTTAGAGATCGAAAAAGGTAATCATTGGTTAGTGAAATGTCAGGTGAATATGGCTGCTGGGTAGACCACACCAAACGATTTCGAATTATGTTTTGTTATGTTTTTTTTTTATTGTATTGCGTTTTTATAGAAGAGATTAATATTTTCCTCTCGATGAGTAGCAGCAGCTGCGTGTATAAGAATGCATTCACTGTCTCATTGTGTTATAAGAAATCTAAATAAATAATAAACACCCTGATGATCCCACCACATGCACAATAATACCTTTCTTCCACGGAGCTCAATTTTGAATTCTCTTGTGGAGATTTAAATCTCATCAATCCACTGCCTTTTCAATATTGTCACATGTCTGCGATATCAAATTGTCTTTATAAATATTTCATATGTTTGTTTTTTTTTAAGTTTTTTTTTATTTAAAACGAAACATTGTTCATTACAACTGGTTAAAAGAAAAAACAGAACATAATTATGGTTAAATCTAATAAACTTAAAGTTTTCACATTTATCAATGTACATAAACAACTTTTCTCTAATATACGTAAGTCACTCAATATCTATAGGACACTGTAAGTAAGAATAGGGACACAATATAATCTACTTCTGTGTCCGTATCCCTTTATGACGTTGACGATCATGGCTCTCCACAATCGTAACTCTTATAAAATTGTCTTCTTGCTAACTCTCCTAAAATTTGTTCCGCCATATATTTACTCAAGCCCACTATGTAGGTAATGTTTTGTTTCCATTTTCTCTAAAACTTCGTCGTTGTTCACATGTTCGGTCCATGGCATTCTCAGTATCCTTCTGTAGAACCACATTTCCGCAGTTTCAAGTATGTTCTTCATTCATGAGGACATTGTCCGTCATTCCTTGCAATATAGTAACATTTCAGTACACTTTTCTTTCTTTCTAAAAAACTTTCTGTTTATTCATCTGATTTTACGTGTTTTCCCATTTACTTTTGCTAAAGTTAATGAATTGTTGTTAATCTTATAATATTATTTGTAACTTTACGTAGCATTCTATCTTATTTGTCAATATACTTAACCAGTCTATTTCCAGTTTTACCAAGATAAGTGAGTATAAATTCACATAACTTCAGCACAAAAGCGAGATCTTTACTCTTTCCGACTACGGACATTGATCACCCCCAGCGACAGATACAAATATAGATTCTGAATGGAAGAGAGACTACTTTCTTTCTTTTTTGAATTCAATTCAATTAACTAAATGACAGTGTAACTTTGAATAAATAGTGGATGTTCTTGTTATCTTCATTAAGTTGTCTTTATCTGGAGGTAACGATTTCTGTTTGCTAGTATAGCACCCGTCATTATCATAAGGATTATTTACAGTAATTCTAATGTATAATACGCCTTCATCCATAATAGGCACACCTAAAATTGTGCTGAAAGTGTGGGAAAATGCTTCTACTCATGCATAATACGCACCTCTTTTTTGGTAATCAATCCCTATAAATTGTACCTCTCCAATTTCATTACGGCCAAAGTTTACTACTCTTATTTTTTTTAAATGGTTTAAAACATAGAATAATATTATTCCAATTTAGTTTTATGATAATTCTTACTTTATTTTACAGTAGTTTTATAAAGATTTTTGTAGCCGTGCATAATACGCACCCCTGATATTGCTTATTATTTTCTGGAAAAAAAATTAACTCAGATCAGAATGCATGTGCGTTCTGCCTGGTATCAAATACGTCTTTCTCCAGGCCACTGCCTAAGATCTCTTTTGCTTTCTGTCTATCTTAGAACTTGGAAATCCATTTAACTGGGCATTTCAAGCAGTATACTCTGTTGTAATGAATGCGTCATTTACTTGTTTATCTCAATGTAGGACATCCGGATTCATTTTTTATTCGCTATATTGAGGCTAGTGTTATATATCTGCTATGTGGCTTGCGGCTGAGATTGAGGAATCGGGGAGCCGAGTTTGAATTCTAGTCGAGTTCATTGCATTCACTTATGTGCTAATACACGTGGAAAAGATATAAATCCATCCCCCATCTATGCCTATATAGCAGGATACACAGGGTTTTATAGTCTTGGGTGGCAAACGATCTAGGAGTAAAAAAAAAACAAGCCTAGGAGAAGGACAACTCTGAATTGAAAGCCGGAACCACTGTCCCTAAGACAGTCCGATGTACTATTTCGCTCTGGCAAATTCTGCAAAATTGCCGGTGTCATTCTGTATTGGCGTTGGCCTTTACCTTGGATAACATCGGTCTTATAGAGAGGGGAGACGTGCTGCATGGGCAACTAGCGATCTCTCATAAAAAAATACTCTGCCCAGGGCTACACTCTTCGGGCGCAGATCCATGATGTCTCGTGCATGACGGATGCCAGTAATATGTTTGCTTTAAGTTGACAGAAATAAAGAACAGAAAAATAAAGGAACATTCACACTACTCGTTATTAAAATGGTTTTGATGAGTGAAAATCACTATGTCAGTTCTTTTTTAGGAGTGTGCCTATTAAATATTAACTGCTTTTCTGCTCCTTTTTATTCTATGATTTATATTTCTGATTTGTAATATTTATGTCCGCTTAATATTTACATGAAAATGGAACAAAAATTTATAAATACTAGATCCCTGCACATTGTACCTTATCGGGATAGCAAAACATCTGTTTACGATGAGCTTCAGTATTAAAGGGGGTTCATTTATAGGAACTTTGTCAGAGAAATAAAAGTTTTTACTTTGATATGAAACACGATATACCATAAAAAATGAGTTGTAAATAATATATTTGCAATCTTGTTTTTCTAGATTTTTTAACGTATTCCACTCTGATTGGAATTAATCTGAACGATTAGAATCTTACGTACACAATCTTACCTCAAGACTACATGGATACGAAGATGAGTAGCAATACGATGTGTATTAATCGGTTCTCACGAAGAACGTGAGAAAACATAAACTTTCACATCGAGTGCATCAAAAACGCATGTGTTTGCAATGCATATATTTATAAAGATTTAAATCATTTATTTGTAATCCGATATTTTTATTACTTCAAATATGATTATAGAGGATACTTCCGACTTGAGATAGACGTAACATATTTAATGATGAAAGAAGGCTTGAAAAATCTGATACTCACAGGACATATTTAAGACTAGCAGCATGGCCCGGCGTTGCCCGTGCTTGATTCCAAAATCGTACGACTCATACAGCAATCGCTGTCACTTGACTTAAAATATTTTTGCTCTTCCTTGCCTTTAAAGGAGTGCCCTCTGCTGTGCTGATGTTGCTACATGCCTTACTTCTTGCCTATCTCACACTGCGATTTTTTCCTAAGCTCTATACTAAACATTAAATCTGTTACGAAAAAGAACTAAACAAATGAACACAAAACGATCAGATTTAAAAAAGGACTCGTAACTGGAAAAACCGAATGAAAAAAGAATGTTAATAACAAATACTTTTTCACAATAACCCCTTCCTGCGGAATCAGAATCAACATTGAGTTTAAGCAAGCGAATGAGCCAATTGGAGTAAAGTGCCATGGAGATTTAAATTTTTTCCACTTGTGACGAATGCAGCTATCGTTTTTTTTTGTTTTTTTTTTGTGCATGCTAGCATGCTAGTCAGCATTCGTGTCAGTCAGCCGTTGGCTCTCACGCTGGCCAATAGAATGTTCCTGCCTATTCGTGGCAGCAAGCTATAGGCTCGCACTCTAGCCAGTAGAAAATGGCCGCAAACTACATGAAAACTGCCGTAGAAGCATGAAAAAATCGATTATTTCTACTATTGATGGGAGTTGGGAAATGCAAAGTCGGTCTTGGCCTTCCCACTTACTTGGAGCATGTGCATGTAAATTTTGGTGCAAATCTGTCAAAAATTGCGGCCGTGCATTCGTTACACACACACACACACACACACACACACACACACATCCTGCATTTTATAGACAGAGATAAGAGGGACAGAGGAAAACAAAGTATAACTTACTTAGTGAGCTTGAGTAAATGAATGGCGAAATAGGGTTTAAGAGAAATAACAAAAGGACAAAATTTATTAAGAGGAGAGCCATGATCGCCTACGACTTGAGGAGACACGGCACATAAAGAATAAGTGTATTATGCTTAGCGGTCTCCACATTCTATAAATCTTAGTAAATAAAATGCGTTTCTCAGGTTCGATCCTTTCCAGGCAACGCATTTTCTTTACTGCTTAATACATAAAAATATGACGTCTATTTCAAATACGAAGTATCGTTTCTATATACCCAGTGAAACAGTCTAAATCCTTAAATGCCTGTGATAATTTTCATCTCACAAAATATTTAATTTCTAAAGAAAACACTAAACTAATACAGTTTCTTTTTTCCAGGTTTTCAGATAAGACGTTTAGCCATCGTGACACCATTTGTTGTTAGAATCACTGGAAAAAAACGAGTTATTCAGCTAGAAAGAGAACAGGTTAAGGTCGTTTTGTGTCAGCCCCACTGTGTCTTGCCAACTGAGCAATGGTGAGAAAAAAAAGATCATTCAGGCCTTCAGTAATGTTACCAACATTCATATTCTGGCTTCCATCTTCTAAGTTTATTTAAGAACCATCAAGAGAACTGTGAATAAGTTTTAAAAAGAGGGAACAGGCGAGAGGAAAACTGGATCAAGAGGTCATAACAGGAAGAGGGATCATCATTTCAACTTAGAGATAAATACATTCTTATTGTTCAAAGTAGAGTCCAATAGCGTTATAAAATCCTCAGAGAATTCCAGTCAGATACAGTGATTCAAGTTTTAATCTAACAACTAGAAAAATTTCTGTTAGACGATTTGTACAATTTTGCTGTTACACCCGGTTTATATATAAGTTGAAGATTAGATATGGATAAAAATACGGCAGGATGATAAAATGAAATAAGGAAAAAAGTAGGAAACGAATCTCAATCTAACATCTTTCACCTTTATTAAGGCTTCGGAAGAGATCGAGAATAGAACTGAAAAAGCAAAGAGACATAATATAGAAATATTATGATCTTTGGAAGTTCTCATTGATCAGACAGGCGTTACGTGTACAAATGCAATAGATAATATATACATATGTATGAGGGACATTTAGGATGTTAAAGTGTGTGATAGTCTAAGAGTGTGTAAGTAAAGAAACGCTTGCGTGTGTAGGTGTATGTAGGACGGTAACGTTTATATATATATATATATATATATATATATATATATATATATATATATATATATATATATCAGTTTCATTAATTCAACTAACAAGATAAAGCGATTAAGATTTTATTCAATATTTATTCTGTTCGTTTCATCGTTTTCTTTTCTGGACATAAATTGGGGAAAAAACTGCCAAAATCTTTTATATATCCGAGCGCTTTTGGCTATTCAATTAAACATTACCAGGGATGTATTTTTTGTGGGGAAGGGGTAACTGAATATGTAGATTTTTATATATTTGTATCCTTAATGATGACAATGTTTTTATTTCCGAACACGGTCAGCACGTTGTAGCCGTGTTCAGAGTTGATGTTATTGAATATTCTTTTTTCTTTTTTATTATTAATGCTTCCATTATTTTTAACTATTTTTCACACGTAGATGAGGCTATTATAGTCGTATTTTTACATGTTTCGAACGAGGCTTGGTAATTTTCCGTGTGATTAAAAGGGTCCTAAATGAGCTATGGCCAGAGAGATGTAACATAAGTATTCTTGATAGTCATGCTGTGGTATGTCCAAAATAATAATTCATGAATTTGGTTTGATCAGGATCACAGTTCCTTAAGGGTCATGTAAATTCATAAATTATATGTTAAATATGCTTTGTAGCGTCCGCGCTAAATATCTCTTATAATTTTCCCAAATTGTCATAAATCCGTGTTAATGTACATGCTGAACTCGAATTAACAATTAAATTATGAATAAATCTACCGTTTTGGAGTAATCGACAAGAAAAAATAGGACTTTTTGTTGGTCATTCGTTCGACATTACTGCCATAATGTTCACTATCAGTGCGAGGTACTTCCGGTGGCGTAAGCATACATTTACCAATAATATTGCTCCTATGTAAAATACTAAACTCCATTCGCAACATCCACCAATGGTGATTGAGCACAGGTTATGTTCTATTTAATAATAACTGAATATATGTTTCAAACAGTCGATGTAGCTTGGGAAACACGAGTGATGTATAACTTATTGACAGAATTGTATTATTGAATTATTATTACGTGACTGCTCTTGTTCAGTCCCATCCGATAATCCGGCGCGGTGTTAAAATCGATGAAGCTGGAAAATTGTTGGTTTACCCGCACTGCAACGGTATTTTCCATACTGAAAATAATGTATTTATATGAAACAAAATTTCTTGTTTTATCATGTATAAAACACTCACTAAATTTATCTCTAAACTTCTGGGATAAGGCATTATAATGTCTACATTATTTACATACTGGTTATTGTCCTGTTTTATGCGGTTATCACAATTTCATTGCCGTTCTGTCCTCCGGCCTTCATCCGGTATATGTCGATCCAGGTAACCTACAAGCAATTTCGAACTGAACACTTTATTTAATCAACGAGGTGGCAAGTTTTTTCTGGTTTCACTGCGCATGTCTAGAGATATATCAGCTATTTTTTGTTACTGCTCAATTATTGTTCACACCGTTTCCACTCGGTATGTAACACACTCACCGGCTCAGGGATTGAACTCGCAATTATTATGTCAACAAAATCACAAAGTTTTAAACCATTAAACTATTGTCCCGTAAACTAGTACAATCTTCCGCCGTAGATTAAATAATAGGTTTAGTTCGAAATTAACTGATGACGGTCGGAGAGTACAACAGCCAAAACTCTCTAAACTATATTATTTTTCAGACATTATTTTTAAGCGGTTAAACATATCTTAACTAGATTTTGCGCGTTGGATATAACTTTAAAAATATTTTAATTACGGAAACTTTTCATCAGTATACGCTTTTTGCATGGCCGTTCGTCATTTTCATTGCCTCAATGTACTTGCCTAATGTTTACAATATACTTTTTTGTTTTATTATCATCTTCATTTTTTTTCTTTTTGAAAAATTCGGCTTCATGTTTTCCCTCGTTCACTCTCTCTTTCTCTCTCACTGTCTGTGTCTATTCACTTTCATAAGATGTCATATCAACAACACCCTGCCTTTTGTAGCTTTAAGTCTTTTCTATTTTTGTGTTATTTTTTCTGTCATCCATTGATTGAAAAGAGTCACTGGTTACGGCCACATCACGTTAAAACACCGGTTCTTGTATATCCCCAAAGTTAAGCAACGTCGAGTCTAGTCAAGACCAAGATAGGAGACTGATTATGGATACCAGGTACTGTAAGCATGGTTGGCGTAATAAATAATTTGTCGGATTTTTAATAGGCGACACGAGTTCCAATACCCGCAGGGACCGTTATATTCACTTACACGCAAATACACAGGGAAAGGTACGTATACACCTTTTAAAACTGAGCTACGTTGAATTAATAAGATTTTTATCACTAAAACATTACTATCTCCAAAGATAAGTCTTACAATCTAAAAGAATATTTTCTGGCTTTAAATAACATGGAAAGCCTTGTTATGTTGGAGTTAACTTTTCCTAATTTCCTAATTTTCCAAACTGTTACTAGGGGACGCTTTCTAGTTCTATAAATAATCGGCGATATCTTCTCTCGCCCTCTTTTTCTTCTCACTTTTCAGCTGACACTACAACAATGTAAATCTCACGTGGAGATTTGCGCTTTTCTCTTTGGGGGAAACGCCATGAACAATATATATATATATATATATATATATATATATATATATATATATATATATATATACGCACATTCCTCACATACTTTCGAACACAAACTTTCCACATTCATACACACACATTGTCTATGTCATTTTGTAAACCATTTCTTGTTTAAG
>CAHIKZ030005506.1:1005000-1112500 GCA_903632075.3 Acanthosepion pharaonis
CTGGGAAGACAATGGGTTAAAATATGGCGTAATGATTCAAACATGGCGTAATGATTCAAACATGGCGGCAGAATTGAAAACACGAGAAATAAAGTACGCAGTATGAAAGAATGTAGCAGAAAAGAAAGCCGAATACAGAGTAGAGAAAAGAAATAAACGTAAAACACAATTTAAAGAAAGATATAATAAATAGGTATCAGTTAATATTTACTGAATCGATTAGTTATATTCTGTCGATATTGAGGGCATTAGATTCAAATCTAATTTGTAAATATCTGCGTATATTATAAGTGAAAACATGTTTAGAACTGCTACATACAGCTGTATAATAGCCTAAGTACACTGCAAAAAGATAATGACCCTCAGTACACTGCAAATTCTACGAATAGGAATGGCTTGCTAAAAATAATGTAAATATACTGAAATGGCCAAGTCAGTCCCCAGATTGAAACCCAATCGAGAATCTTTGCCTTTATTTGAAAATTTAAATCCAACCGAGAGCTCTAAAAACCATTCCGGATCTGAAGACCATATGCGAAGAATCAGTAGCTATTGTTTGCCTAAAATATAAAAACAACATTTTGTAATTCCTTAAAGATTTTGTAATCCATGGAAATTTACCTCAAGATCTACCAGGAAATAAATGAATCAAATTAAAACAAAAACCAATGGTTACTCGTCAAGTGTTGCAGGATGATTTTCTTTCATCAGGAATCTGTGTCACTAAACAGACAATAATCAATTAATTTCATAGGAACAATCTAAAATCACGCTTCCCTCGGAAAATTCAACTGCTTCGAACAAAAGAACACATTTCCAACAGTGATATTTGGTGGTGACAGCGTCATTGTTTGGGGATATTCTGCAAAAGGTACTGGCAACATATCGGTAATATATGTTAGAAGGAATACTGCGGCATATCAAAATAATTTGGAAGCAAATTTAATGACTTGATGGTTGAAAACATTGAACTTCCTCCTGATTGGATCTTCCAACAAGATAATGATATTCTTAAGCACGTTGCAAAATCTACGAAGAAATGGCTTGCTGAAAATAATGTAAATATCCTGAAATGGCCAAGTCAGTCAACAGATTTAAGCCCAATCAAAAATCTGTGGCGTTTTTTGAAAATTCAAATCAAATCGAGAGCTCCAACAAATATCCCGGATCTAAAGACCATATGCGAAGAAGAATGGAACAAAATACGAACTAAAATTTCTTCATTAATTGAGAATTACAAGAAGAGGTTGATTGCTGTAGAAGTGAATAATGGCTATTCTACAAAGTATTACTTGATGGTTATGTATTCTTTTTTTTGTAGTGTACGAATACTTTTTCACCCATTAAAATGGATTATTGGGATTTATTTCTATTAAATCATTTGTTTTCATTTTTATATGCATATTTAGTCATTATGCATCTTTGTGCAGTTAATTATATGAAAATTTGTTTATTCATTAGTTGGAAATACAAAAGAAATTCAAAAAAATCTTATGTGTTTGAATATGTTTCCGCCACTGTTTTTATATATATATAGATAGATAGATAGATAGATAGATAGATAGATAGATAGATGTGTGTGTCTATGTGTGTGTCTATGCCTATGCGTGTGTCTGTGTCTGTAATCAAAATATTCAAAACGTTTTGCTGGTTTCAAATTTTAAATACAAATTTCCAATGGCTGGATATATTCGACTTTCCTAAACCATTGTCAAATAGATGCCTTTGTTTTATATAATTGTAATTGAGGTTCAAATATATATATATATATATATATATATATATATATATATATATATATATGTGTGTGTGTGTGTGTGTGTGTGTGTGTGGCCAACCATACAACAATCATGATAATATCTGCAACGTTTCTCAACAAGACAATCCCAAAAAGTTTTGAAGGATGGATAGGAAATTATGACTTGTTGCATACACACTGAATTAATGTGAACTAGAATGAAAAGAAAGTATCTACATGTAATTTAATCCCCGACCGAAACATTTCCAATACACTTGCTTTTCTCCTCCTCCCTCCTATCACACTTCAAGTCGTGCATTTATTTTTAAATAATAAAACGTTCATTAATTTAAAACTAAGATAAAGCGTTAGGTAATCAATTGACCTAAATCGCCTGAAGATACCGAAACGTTGAATGAAACCAATGTACCTGAATAGGCTGATCTCCTAATAATATATATATATATATATATATATATATATATATATATATATATATATATATATATATATATATATATATATATATATATATATATATATATATATATATATATAGTTAAACCTAGAGTTAAACCAGACAAACCTACCAAGGTTTCACCTTAGCGGATCGTCAGCCTTCCCTGACGATAAGCGTAGGTGAAAACAACAGTAAATTTTATCTAACTCTCTAGGTTTAACTAGGTCTGTTCTACTTAAAGTATTGATCACTTTATTTAGTTATTTTGCTTACTCGTATCGGGTTTTATTTTCTTTGGACTTGCATGCTAGAGGATTATTTTCGGCTGACGTACATGTTCTTTGTTCTTTCTTTTTTATACCTTTTTTTCCCTTTTGGCATTAGTTTCATTATTCGCAAATCAAAACCCCGAATGTTTTCCGGACGAGTATAATTTCTTATACTTATAAGATTATTACTAGTGTATATATATATATATATATATATATATATATATATATATATATATATATATATATATATATATACGTTTTTACTTGTTGGAAACTGAGGTCAACTCTAAAAGGGATAATCTGTTTCATGCTTAAAAAGCAATATTCAAGTAATGTATGTTGTGTTTTTTTTATATATGTTGTATAGTAGATAGATATACCCTTTGTATAATACTAACGATAGTTGGATAGGCGGTAACAGTTATATATTCGTAGTTTCCCAAATAGTTTATTATTTTGTTTATTTATTTAGAAGTTGTTACTCCTTAACAATTACGATAAGACAAGAGACCTTGCGATAAATAACACACCATTTACCAGCATAATTAAATAGCTGAGTCAACAAAATTCTGACCTGAATTTTGCATTCAAGCATGAAACAGACTGTCACTATTTGATGTTGATTTCAGTGTCCACTTTTATAAATATTATATGCCTTTATGGTCACTGTTCTAGATCTTTTTGCATTAATTCAGAGCTCTATCCTTGAACCTACATTGATCCTAGTTTTCAGCAATGACTTTCCTGATGGCAAGACTTCTCAACACGGTATATATGCTGATGACACAACCATTTATTCCTGTCTTAATAGTAATTTTGAGCGGTTCGATAAGTTCAAATTTTCAGCTGGTCTCAGAAACGATATATTTTATGTTGTTAACTGGGGCAAGAAACGACTCAAAATGAAAAAGCTCTCATTTAATCGTCTCAGAGAACATTTTTTACCTTCCATCATAATAGTTCATGCTAACTTCCAGGAGCGGGCTTCATCGTGCCTTCTCAGAATAACGTTTTCCGCTGACATGAAATGGAAAGATTATATTGAATGCATTGCTAGGTCTGCAGCTAAGAAAGTGGGTTCCCTGTCTCGTGCTAGACAATTTTTCTCGCCAGAATCTATCTTATATATTTATAGATATACAGGGTGTTTCAAAAAATTTGATATCATTTCGCAATCTAATAACTTTGTTAGATCTCCTTCAAATGACTTCAAATTTTAATAGCATCTTTATGTTTAATGTTTGTTTTATGTTTCTATGTCTTTATGTTTTTGTGTTTTTCTTATTTGTATTTTTATGTTCTTTAATCTTTAATCTTTTTCTTTCCAGGTATACAAATGCCGTGTCTCAGGCGGTGCGTATATTGAACATTTGTGAAATCGTTCACATAATCCACATGCTTTTGAATTTCTCATTCCGATTTGGAAGAATAAATCTTACGATCTTCAACATTAATACTTTTTAATTTCATTTGCCTTAATCATGTACTTTTTGTGATATTTACATCTCAAAGGATATCAAATTTTTTGAAACACCCTGTACTATTCGAACTTGCTTTGAATATTGCTGCCACACATGATGTGGTCGTGCTGCTATATATTTAGAGATTCTTGATAACATCAAAAGAAAAATTGGCAATGTTATTTGTCCTGAACCGCATCACGCCTTCAGTTGTATTCTCACTGCCATAATGTAAATTACAAGTTCCTTTTCTGTATATATTTTTATAGTAATTGTTCTGATAAACTTTCCTCTATGGTACATAGACCTTATGAATGTAAAAGCAGTACTAGATTGAGAGCAAGGTCTCATCATTTTACATTTTAAATGGCTAGATGTAACCGTAAGTTCTATGCTAACAATTTCTTCTATCGCACTTCTCTCTCTTTGAATTCTCTTCTGGCTTCTTGCTTCCCAGACATCTTTGACCTCCAAAAATTTAAATGCAATGACGATCGTTATCCAGTGTCTTCTTAATACTCCTTCTTTTACGTTCTTTCTCCTTAATAATGTTATTTTTTTTTCATATTCTCTAACACTCAGTAACTTCTTCCGCCATAGTAGATGTATTGGCTTGCTTATTCTAAAATGATTAAATAAATAAATACACAAAGACACACACACACACATATATATATATATATATAAATATATATATATATATATATACATACGCACAAACACAGACAGAGAGAGATAGAATGATAGAGAGAGGGAGAGGGAAGGAAGAGATGTCCCATAGGATGGGATATCATACAAATAATAACAAAAGTAAAATTTAACAGCTGGAACACACTGGTTGTCGAATGGTTCCCAATAAGAGTTGAAAATGTCCAGAGAGAAATAACGATTTGAGATTGAGTGTATTCTTCGTAAGACAATATAGAATCTAACACAGTCCTGTCGTCATGTAAAGATCCCAGAAACATTTGTAGTGAAATATATGATAATCTTCATGATAATCATGATATAGAGACGCATTTATCATATACAAGCTTCTTCAGAGGATTACTGTCTTGAATTTTCGACTCAGATTGTTTTATTCTTTTCTTTTATCCCCACAAATCGATTCACTTCATTGTATGTTAAATCTTCATTTAACACCTGTTGTCCTCTTTTGTCATATCGTATGTAAAGCTTTATCGATGTCATTTTAAACTATTAACGTCTTGTACGGGAGTTGAAGATATTGAACGGTGTTATTCTTGAGGGAAGTTTTGTTAAACTTTGTAAATGCTTCATTTTCTCGAATGCGAATAAGAAAGTTATGTAGTAGCTCAAGAATAAAATAAATGTTTAATAAATATTGAAAACTTAGAGGTAAAAGATGCAGAAAAGCGGAAGTATAAAATCATGAAGAGACTAAAAATATCGTTTGATGATAACACCCGCCGCTTTTCCCATTTTCACCTATAGCTCACTCAGACCCGTTTCTTTTCTGACAGGCTTCCTACATACATATCATAGAATAAGTAATGTATCTGAGGAAGCAATGTAAACCTCAGACACAAACTTATTAAATAAAGTTTCTGTAGAGTGGCACACATCTTTCCGAATAAAAATGTTTAAAATACATAAAATCTTAATTTCTAACCAGTCAGATATGCATATTTAGTTATTATGCATCTTTGTGCAGTTAAATATATATTACAATTATATTTATTTATTAGTTGGAAATACAATAAATTAAAAATTTGTATGTGTAAGAAGATATATTTTGTTCTAACTTGGATGTGCGGCAAATGTATTGAACAGCGTGTTCGAATAGCTGTTATGTCGGTACATTCGATTATGCGCAAATACTGCTGGAAACGACTGGGATCAATCTCCTCGTACCAGTTATGGGCTAAACATCTAGAAAAAACATCATTGTTAAGCAGTTGATAAGCCGTAAAAAGAAATTAATTAATTATTCTTAATCTCTGATTAGGTTTCTAATATAATTTAATTTCTAACCAGTCAGATATTGTTCCGCTTACTTACAAGCCTACAAAATAGGCCTAAACCATTTTGTTTTGTATATAAGAAATGAGATATTTTTTTAATGTCCAGCCATCATTAAATTCTTCCACTGATGCACATGCCTACGCTGGCCTGGATGTGATTCCATGCACCAGACATTACAAGAGATTATCTATTTATTGCTTTCTTTTTTTCTTTTTCTTTTTTTTAATATAAAACGTTGATCTCCAATTATATAGGTGGTATTTACTTCCATTTTTAATATATATATATATATATATATATATATATATATATATATATATATATATATATATATATATATATATATATATATATATATATATTTACAGTATCTCATCTCTTTTCAAGATTTTAGAATAAAGGTGCATACGAAAAAAGCAAGACCTGATGATGTGAAATTTGAAATGAAGAAATATTCATAGACATAAAAAATAAAAACAATTTTTACAAAATAAAAGTTTTCACAAACATGTGCTTCTGTTCCCCTGATTGACAAGGGAAAAAAACCAGATCAAATATTTCTAATTATATTAGGTTGTCCCAAAAATTCGTAAACACTTGCGAAAAATTGAATTTTTATGCAATTTTTAATTGTGTTTTTACTTTATTGTTAATTTTGATAATTTTCAAAAAAATTCATTTCATTAAAATTTTTATTTAATTGTTTTTTTTTTTGCGTTTATATTGTTATAGTGATCTTCATCTTTGTATTCCAGGTGGCAATTGATAAAATTGAGCTGCGAGTTTTGATTCGTTACTGCTGGAAGGGAGGTCTTTCAACCAGAAAAGCTGCAGAAGAGATTTGTGCTGCCGAAGGTGAAGGAACAATTGCATATGCGGCGATCTCAAAGTGGTATAAGCGTTTCGATTCTGGCGACATGAGTCTTGAAGATAAGACTCGTTCGGGACGGCCATTAAAGTTGGATGATGGAGTCTTGCAAACCGGGTTGGACATTGCGCCTTCATCGAGCACTCGAGAATTGGCTGATAAGCTTGGAGTTGACAAATCGACAATTCACCGAGACTTGAAGCAACTTGATTTTGTTCACAAAAAGCCGAACCAAGATCCTCACGAACTCACCGAAGCACAAGCCAACAGACGAGTTGAAATTGGCCGTCAATTGCTCAGCAATCCATTGGACGAGCGTTTTTGGAAGCGCATTGTGACATCGGACGAGAAATTGGTCTATCTGGTCCAGCACAATCGAGACAAGCGATGGGTTCAGAAAGAGCAAGAGACACCATCGGTTCCAAAACAAGATCGATTCGGCAAGAAAGTCATGTTGTGCGTTTGCTGGAACTTTGAAGGAAACGTGCATTTTGAGTTGATTCCGAATGGTCGTGCCATCAGTACCGAACTTTACTGTCAGCAACTGGAGCGGGTCTATGAAAAGTTGAATCAAAAGTACCCGGCTCTGATCAACCGAAAGCGCGCTTTGATGCAGCAGGACAATGCCAAGCCACACACTACCAGGAAGACCAAAGACAAGTTTGAAGAACTGGACGGCGTTGAGGTTCTGCCACATCCAGCCTACAGTCCTGACTGTGCTCCATCAGATTACGGCCTTTTCCGCTCAATACAACACTTTCTGAAGGGCCGCCAATTCGACTCGTTTGATGAAGTCGAGGAAGCGTGTCAAGAATTCTTTGATTCGAAGCCGGCTGAATGGTACTTTCACCAGATCCGAAACCTTGCAGATCGATGGCAGAAAGTCTTGGAAAATGATGGTCTTTATTTTGAGGAATAATATTTGTTGTTTTTGTTATTACTTGGCGAGTAAAATTTCAATTTTTTGCAAGTGTTTACAAACTTTTGGGACAACCTAATAGACAATTCATGGAACCAAACGAAAAAATATCATAATTTAAACAATGAAAGAAATAAAAAGAAGTTTAAAAAGATGAAGTACACGACAATTGCATGAGCAAAACGTTGCCCAATATTAATAAGAGGGATTTTTTTTGTTTTATTTGCTCTCGTCATTACGACTTATCAACACTTTGAAGGTCATTTAAAACCTAAACATATTTTGTATTGTAAGATTTTTAAGTGAATATTGTATTAATAACTTTTGGGAGTTCTTATTCAGATATCAAAATCAAACAAATATAAAAAAAAATTAAATATCTTGATGTGTCTTAACAGCGTACGAGAAGCACGTCACCGAAATCCGAAGTCACATTAGGATAGCGAAATATGCATTCCAAAAGCCAAGCCTTGTATTAAGTAACAGAAAAAAATGAATAGAAGCAAAGAAAAGAGTACTGAACACTTATATAATATCAGCCCTTCTATATGACAGTGAATACTTGATAATCTCCGAAACAGATGAAGAAGAGATTTGAAGCAACATAAATGTGATTCTGCATAAGGATGTTTATGCTACCGTGGACGGAACATTGAGCAACGACTAAGTTTTCAAGAAAATTGAAACAAAAAGGAAAATTATAGTTAACATCAGAAAGGTGCAAATGGAATTTCTAAGGTACATAATGAAGAAAGATGGCTTGGAAATTCGGATACACACAAGCAGATTAAAGGCGAGACAAGCAAAAAAATTATGACCCACTTACTGAACTTGAGTAAATGAACGACGGAACAAGGTTTAAGAGCAATAACAAAACGACAAAACTTATTAAAAGCTACGAAGTTACTCGGCCCATAAAAAAGATCCATCACGTCACGCGCAAGCTTACATCTCTTACTATTAAAAAGCGGTCACCCATCTAGGTAATGACAGGTACTACGTTACTTACCTTCGGTGATTTGAAAGAGAACTAATGTTTCAACGAGGTATGGCTATATGCCATTAAAAAAGACGTAAAGAATAAGTGAAATCAGAAAATGTGAGAATGAATGCACAAAACAAAAACCGGTAAGTTATGTACCTAATGAGAGATTAAGAACAATTGATTAATTTCTTTTAAAGGCTTATCAACTACTTAACAAATTCTTGAGAATAACAATGGTGTTTTTTTCCAAATATTTAACCCATAACTGGTACGAAGAGATTGATTCCAGCCTTTTCCGGTGGTATTAGCGCATAATCTAATGTACTGACCTAACAGCTATTCGAACACGATGTCCATTACACTACGCGTACATCTAAGTTAGAAAAAAGTATATATTCGTACACGCACATTTTTAATTTATTGTATTTCCAACTAATAATAAACATATATTTCATAAAATAAACTGTACAAAGATGCATAATAACTAAATATGCATATCCGACTGGTTAGAAATTAAGATTGTATCTATTTAAAACATTTTTATTCGGAAAGATGTGTGCCACTCTATGTACAGAAACTTTATTTAATAAGTTTGTGTCTGAGGTTTACATTGCTTCCTCAGATACACTACTTGTTCTTTGATATGTATGTAGAAGGTCTGTCAGAAAAGAAACGGGTCTGAGTAAGCTACAGGTGAAAATCTACGAAGGGACCCGGCACATAAAAAAGATCCATTATAAGCGACGGGTGTTATCATCAAACGATATTTTTGGTCTCTACATGATTTTGTACTTCAGCTTTTCTGTCATTTTTACCGCCTATTTTTTCATTTTTTTTATACTATATAGAATAGCCATTATTCACTTCTACATCAATCTACTTCTTCATGTAATTCTCAATAATTTCCCCATTTTAGTTAGTATTTGTTCCATTCTTCGTCGTATATGGTCTTCAGATCCGGGATGATTGTTGGAGCTCTCGATTCGATTTGAATTTGCAAATAACGCCACAGATTCTCGATTGGATACAAATCTGGGCTCTGACTTGGCCATTTCGGAATATTTATATTAATTTTAGCAAGTTCTTTCTTCGTAGATTTTGCAGTGTGCTTATGATCATTATCTTGTTAGAAGATTCAATCAAGAGTAAGTTCAATGTTTTCAACCAAAATCATTAAATTTACTTCCAAAATATTTTGATATTCTGCAGCATTCATTCTACCGACTATTACTGATATGTTGCTAGAACCTTTTGCAAAATATCCCCAAACCATGATTCTGTTACCACCTATTTTCACTGTTAGAGATGCGTTCTTTTGTTCGAAGCAGTTGAAGTTTCCGAGGGGAGCGTGACTTTCGAATGTTCCTATGAATTTCATTGCTTATTGTCCTTTTAGTGGTACAGATTTCTGATGAAAGCAAATCATAGTGAAACTCTTGACGAGTAACCATTGGATTTTGTTTAATTTGATTCATTAATTTCCTGAAAGATCTTGAAAAATTCATCCATGCAGCACCTGTGCTTCTTTGGTTTTCAAGTTTTTTCTTTTATTTTTTTTGCCTTGCAATGAATGAAATATTGGTAGTAAATAGAATATTCAGGTTTTCTGAGATTTTTCTGTAACTTTTACATTACTTCTAAAACTTAACAATCAGTTCGTTTGCTAATTCTTTAGCTCTTGTCATGATGATAACATTCTTGCACGAATATCAGCTACAGAATGTTAAAGCAATTTAAATGTTTCAAATCTTGGACTTATTGTACGAATACTTTATCACAGATTAAAATCGATAACTAGGATTTATTTCTATTAAATCAAAACTGTTTCTCTTTCCTATCCATATCTAGTTATTATGCATCTGTGTACAGTTAATTATGTGAAAATTATGCTTATTCATTAGTTGGAAATACAATAAATTAAAATTAATATGTGTACGAATAGTTGTTTTCCCCCACAGTAATATAATATTGGATAATAAGTCCATTAGAACTGCTATGATAAATTAAAAGTGAAAGATAAATGAGAAATAATTATAATATAGACATTACGTATTAACTTGTAAATGATATGATTGAAAAAAGTTAAAGGTTATTCAATATATCTTGGCTTTGAGCTTGAATTCAACTCTAACGTGGTTAGAGTGTGGTATATGTTGAGATAAACATGGTTTGACTACATTCGTATGTTTAGGGATGAAAAATATTGCCCAGTCGCTATAACCAGTGTGAGGGCTGGGTCAGAAATCTCCCACTCTTTTACGCAATATTGGAATTGCTGTCGATCGGTTCAGAATTCACACTCTCCTCTCCTCATGTCGTGTTTTGCGCAAAGAGAAGAAAACAGCGCCTCAAGCCGTCGAAATCTGAGAACACGGCTTAGCAGGAAAACAAGAATACTCACTCTCATCAAAAGCTCTCATCCTTAGACGAGCAAACATCTACTCTAAATCATGTCAGAAGCGTCGATCTATACGAAAATGATCCCGTTATCGTTAGACAGGTATGTTAGGCTATATATCACGAGGGAAAATCTCATTGCAAGATGGCATTTATTAACCTCCCCATGAGGGCATTTTTCTGGCAGTGTATGTTTAATATGGGTCCCTACAAACCTACTTAAAGTTTCCTTATATATGAGCGCGTTTTTAATCGGCATTGCAAACATTTTTCTGTTTCCGAGAAATGTACCGTAAATGTGTCAGAACGACATGAAATCCTCTTTTTTAATATATGTTGCACTGTATTGTCTCATTTTAAGGCTAGATATGACGGATCATAGCGAAAAGAGAATAAAAATGTGAAGGTAAACCTATATAGAAAGACTAAATGAGAAAGAGAGAGAGAGGAGGAATAGGTGAAGGAGAGATAGATTTTTCTTCTGTGGGCAGCGTCACTTCAGGACATGGGCGATCGTGGCTCTCCAAAACTTCCTATTCCTTGTTTCCCTTAGTAGCTTTTCTCCCTTTGCCGAGGCTCCCTCCCCCATTCCACCATCCATTCACACAAGCTCACCAGGTAAGTAGGCCCGTTGTTTTCACCTACCTCTCTTACAATAAATATGTCCTGTGAAGGTTCAGTTTTCCAAGGCCTTCCTCATTATGTGTCCAAGTAATTTCACCTGTCTCTTCTTGATTCTATATGCTGCCGTTTTTTTATATCATTCTCTTTTAAACATGCTTGTTGCTTAATCGCCATGTTCATAGAAATCACAGTACCCTTCTGTAGAACTACATTTCTATTTCCTCCAGTTTTCTCCCAACTGTGGGTAGAACGTGTTAAGTATTTATTACATCACTTTTTATTTATTCATGGTGAGACAAATTACTGCTTTCATTCTAATTTCAGATCATAGTTTAACTTTTGGAAATGTTTAACTTACGATATACTTCTAGTAGCAGTTTATAAAGTATGTTGGGTTTTTTCTTGATTCATGGGCATTATTATTATACCTATAAATACCTATTTCATCAGCGTCTCCTCTCATATCATAAGGACACTGGCCTCTAGTTGGAAACTATGAACGCCCCATGACACAGAAATAGGTAATTAAAATTTTAAAAAAATACTTATGCATCTCTGCCAAATTTAATTAGGTGGAAGAATGGAAATAAGTTTAAGATCGAATAAAAAACACGAAAGACAAGAAATCTGCTTAAAGACTGAAAAAAAAAGAACAGACAATATGGAAGGAATCACACGGTGTAAATATATAGAAAAGAACAACTCGATATAGACATACTTTGTCTAGCTATACATTCAACTTGCATACGGAATTCGAGTGAGAAAAAGAAGAAATGAAATCCTACAATGTTCATGGAAGAAAAACAGTGCTATATATAATGATATATAAGGGGGAGAAACTCTCAAGTGAGATGTCAATATGGTTTAGATATAATGAAGAAAAAATAATAAAGGTAGATGGAAAGATAATGAAAGATTTAGAATAGGTAGACGAAAGATGGAAGAAGACATACAGATAGAGTTTGAAGAAAGTTAAGTCTCTCTCTCAGGCATTCGTCTGCTGGCAACGGAGTCCCCACCGACCCAACCACCATTGACGCTTTCTTAGAAACCAAGCAATTGAGCGATAATTTTCCCGTGAGGTTCTGTTCTATTACCGAAATAAGAATAGGATGAAAATTGCCTGCCGTATTTGCGAAGTGACCTCTCGTCGTGATTTCCTGTCTTGGTTTGTTCTGGTTTGTCTTGGCGAACTGTGTATATATAAAGACTGCGGGATTCTTCATAGCTGTTTCGGTTGGCATCTGGAGATTAAAGAAACTTTAGCATCAGAAATATTTTCTTTCCTGTTGATAGAAAATCATTCACCAGGCTTTGTTGTAATTAGACAAATACTTTAATGAGACATTGATTAAAGGGCAAAAAGAGGGATATTTATCAAGAGCGCTCAAATGTTCGGGAAAAGTAAAAAAAAAACAATATTCGCTTTACACAACACCCATTAAATAAAAAAAAATCACACATCCACAAAAAGATATCAAATTACACCAAACTATACATAAATACGAAAAAATTGAGAAGTAGCAACAGAGAAGTCAATAGCCATGAATTGTGAAGGCATTCCTAGAATGCACTTACGAATCTTTGAATTTGGTATGACTGAAATAAGTGACTCAGATTCTCTCACATTAATTCTAATTTCTATTTTATATATTTTTCTCTTCTTTATCAACGTTTAACCAAAAAACGTCAATATCTGGAAGTTTATCACTACCATATCTTAAAGAAGAAGACTAGCATTTGGGAGTATATTTTGTATTAACCCTTCTAGTCATGATAAGTATATATTTTATAGGCCATGTCTTTTCTGTCCTGGGTATGACGATAACATACATCCGGCAGCAATGCCACCGATTGCGAGATTTTAGTATTTTAGGAGCGTGGAACCACATCTTACTTTCTGTTGTTCCTAGATTAAACCTAATCCGGAATTGTAGCATCTCTTATTGGTCTAGCTATGGTCGAATATTGAGGACAAAATGAAATACTATGGGTATTTCAGTTCCTAAGAGAAATTAAACTGATTTCAAAAATCTAATGAAAAACAAAACATAACAAACAGCACTCTTACAATTAAAAATATTTTTCTTACTGTTTAAAGACAAGATTTTATATATAAAAAAAATAAATTCTGACATTAAATGACCTAACTGGTGGATGTACCGGAAAAAAATTCAAATCAAACCAAAATCATCGGAAAAAATCTATCCTTTTTAACGCTTAGTAACCCCCCTCTTTTTATTCGCTCTCTTTCTCCCTCTAAATCTATCTCCCCCTAAACCCTATTATGTCAACCATCTAAAAATGTTCGTGAGGTAATTTATGCGCTGTTTATCTTGACTTTAAGATATCCTGTGGGATTCAATTCTTTAAAGCCCTCTTTTCTCATTATATTCACTAGAAACGTCAATTGTCTCTTCCAGATGTCAATCATGCGTGGTTTTTGTTTCCGTTTTCTTTAAAACGTCGTCGTTGCTCAGATGTCCAGTCCATGATGTTTTCAGTATCCTTGCCTTCTGTAGAACCATGTTTCACTTTGGTTTTAGTCTCTTCTTCCATCCTTCAGGAGATTGTCCAGCATTCGTCAACCATGTAAGAGAACTGATATTGCATAACAGTTCACTTCTATTTTCTTTGTATCTAACTGAATATTACTGTTTCTTAATACTTTGCTTAGTTTTTACACGGGTTGGAAAATTCAAACCATGATTACAGAAAGTTCATCAATACTTATTTGATGTGCTATACATCATACTGAGCTGATACTGAGTCCTACCCATCGAGAAAATGATGTGTATTTTGTATTCTATTGTATTGAGTCGTAAGTATTTTATGTTTTCAGAAACCATTTGTAATGTCAAATATATCAACGTATCAAGTAACCACTCCAGTGTATTTCCAGGGAAATCATAATTATTCACAAATAATGAAAGAATCGGAATGACGAGAGTTATAGCCGTTCTTGTCCTGATGTGACGCGGCATTTAGAATAATTCTTACATGTTCCTAAAGAGAATACCGTTCTGCAAGATGGAAAAGTATTTTGCATAACGTCTTCATGATATTCAGGAATCAACTTACCAACATAAATCCGAATTACAAAAGTTTCTTTACAACTTCTCAAATTTTAGGTTTAGAGCAGGTGAATATATATATATATATATATATATATATATATATATATATATATATATATATATATATATATATAGTTTACTATAGGTAATATATTCTTTGGTATATGATCCAGGTAAATCCTAGTAATATCAAATATTAAAACTTATCCTCAGAGAGCTCAATGTATTTATTATAACAGAGCATATATATTTTTACAGCAAAAATACAAAATTACCTCAGGTGGGTATAGTCTATTTCCGATCGGCATAACAATGCCAATCTTCATCAGCCCTGAATGCCTTTTGGAATGTCTGTCTGGACTTGGGGCATTGAATTTATTTTAGATAGCAGTCCTACTCAGAGGGACGGCTTGCTTTTAATAAGGAGCATGTATTTGTGACAAAGGGATGTCGTAAGGTGTCTCTTTAAGGGGGAGTGGTCTGAGGTTGGAGATTATTTATGGTCCCATCATTTAGCTATATGTAAATGGTTTTCAGTTCCTGCTTTGGGATGCTACTCTATGCCAACAACCATTCTACTTTGCTAGAAATTACAGTAAGTGGTATTTAGCCAATAAGGGTTTAAAATTATTATGTGATGGGAATATTTAAATATAAAACAAATTAAAATTAAGATAAATGAGTTGAGAGAGAGATTTATAATTCTGGGAGTAATACCGAAACATCCTATGGGATAAAACATACTGTACAACACACATAAATATGCCCACACACACATTGTTCGTTTACATACATCTACAAAGATGTACATATACACACATGTATACCCACATATATGTACACACACACACACATAAATATATATATATATATGTGTGTGTGTGTGTGTGTGTGTTTGTGTCTGTGTGTGTGTGTCATTCAGTTACACCATTTGGGATCAGTAAAAATACTAGGAATACTAAGCTGCATACGGAATTCTCTAAAGAAATAGAGTCCCTAAACTGGTGCAGCCCCCCACCGATTAAATTTTAATTCAGTACCTTCCTTTCACAGAAATCCTGATGCAGACCCCGCATCTTTAAAGAGATAACTTATGACCTCCCCGTGTCATTAATACAAGATCAAAATCATGGCGTCCCACTGTGTAGGACTGTTAGCAAACACAAATGCAAAGCCACGAGTCCAGCAAATAGACATTCCAAAAGGCAATCAGGTCCGATGAAGATTGGCATTGTTATGCTGATCGGAAATAAGCGATACGCGCATGAGGTAATTTGTGATTTTTTTGCTATATATATATATATATATATATATATATATATATATATATATATATATATACACACTTCTGATCAAAAAATATCGGGATGGAGTTATAAAAAGAAAGACATATCAATTCCTTCGAAGTATACGCTTCTGAAGCCACACACTCTATATGCGTCGTTTCCATCGATGGAAGCATTCCTGGAACTCTTTTATGTAATATCGGACAGCTGCCTCGTCGCATACTCTTGGATTTCCTCGACGTCTAGAAAACTTGTTCTTTTCAAGAGGTGTTTGTTTTTTGGAAAAGAGGAAAAGCCACAAGGGACAATAACAGGGGAAAATGGTGACTGTCAGACCTGGGAAGACTGCTGTACAAGCCATGGTCACTGATGAAACTTATATTATAATATTTTTTTTTTAAAAATGGGGCCAAGATAAAAAATAAATGCTTTTGAAAAGAGAGAGAGAGATCACCTATTTTTTGTACTGCAGCTAAGCAGGCATGATCCTTCATGAACAATGATGATCAGTTTGACAACGCTGAACTTCGGTCACGACGTCTTTTGACTT
Source organism: Acanthosepion pharaonis (assembly GCA_903632075.3). Taxonomy (NCBI): domain Eukaryota; kingdom Metazoa; phylum Mollusca; class Cephalopoda; order Sepiida; family Sepiidae; genus Acanthosepion; species Acanthosepion pharaonis. Next base: position 1,021,623 of record CAHIKZ030005506.1, read on the forward strand.
TTGACTTTTATATTTACATATGCACTATCTCTGATATTGATTACTTTTACCCGTAAATATAGCATACAATAAATCACTAAAACTATATATATATAAAGAGAGAGAGATAGAGATTTATATATATATATATATATATATATATATATATATATATATATATATATATATATATATATACATATATATATAAGAGAGAGAGATCACCTATTTTTTGTACTGCAACTAAGCAGGCATGATCCCTCATGAACAACGATAATCAGTTTGACAACGCTGAACCTCGGTCACGACGACTTTTGACTTCATGCTAATATTTCGAATTTTTCCGTCAACTCTGATATAGTTATGGGGTCCATATCGATAACATGAAGAACTAACTCATGATAAATCGACCAAGTTGTGATTCAAATTCGGGATTCATGGATTGAAAAGCCAACATTCTAACCACTCGGCCACGCACTCGCGTATATATTACCTTTTCGACATGACAAATCACAATAGTACTAATGTAATTAATTTTCTGGCAGGGCACACATAATCTGTCATAAACAAGGATAATCAGTTTTCAGTTGAACATTGGTCACCTCGTCTTATGACCTCATAATAGTATTTTGATATGTTCTGTCTACCCACTTTTCTCACAAGGTTTTGGTCAACCCTGGTATGGTTATGGCGTTCACTCGGGGATCACATCTCCATAACATCAAGAACTGACATCATGATAAATCGATCAAGTTGAGATTCGAAATCGGGTTTTGTGGGTTGGAAGGCAAACATTCTAACCACTCGTCCACGCACTCAAGTATATTTTATATTTTCGACATAATAAATAACAATAGCAATAATGTAATGAACATTATTTTTGTGTAAATATTAATCAGACAGACCGAATATTATGCAGTGAAGCTACCAGATCAAAATGTAAATTTATCAACAACAATATGATGTTGTTAACATACTGATCCCATCTCTCACGTATACATACACCCACATAGACATGAAGATAGACACACACATAGAGCTGAGTTTTCAAAAGATAAGTTAGTTGGTGATCTTTGTTCTGAGCAGATGATGAGACGGAAATTATGTACGAGAATTAAAAAAAAGTATTCCAGCTTTAATATATTTCTTGGTTAATATGAATAAGAAAATTCTCTTGATACAATGTTTGTTCGAACGACAACTGATACAATTAGTCATCTGTCCAAGAAAATGTGATTCTTTGTTCTAGACCTTGCCGAAAGAAATATATTTTCGAATATACTGATATTCATTATTCTATTCAGCCATACAAAAATTGTTTAGCTTACATTCACACACACACATATATATATATATATATATATATATATATATATATATATATATATATATATATATATTTGAACAAAAGTTTTTTACCACAGTGCATTCTTTTTCTTTAAGACGAAACTTTTGTGTCCAACGCTTCTTCAGAAAGATTCATTGGAAAAAAATCTTACATTAAAATATTCATAAATGCCAAAATTGAAATAGAGCATGGGGAGTGAATACGGAGCCACGACTGAAATAGATTTCTTACTAAAACAACACCAAAAAACAAACAACAAATCAATGTAAATAAGCTCCTAGTGCGTATAAAACGGAAACACATTGTATTCAATACACGTCCATGCGACAGAGAGAACGAAGAAAGTTCTCCTTCTGCCTGCACAAAGTCGGTCGCTGAAGCTTGATATGAACAGCTTCTAAAATACGTAAATGTTTAGCCGACCAAGATTTGTGCAGTAACCTAAACACTTCCTCAGAATATATCAAAGCGTAGTCCGGATTGTTCACGAAATGTAGTCCAATCGCTGACTCACCAACCGACAGAGTTAAGTGAATACCATATATATATATATATATATATATATATATATATATATATATATATATATATATATATATTTGGTTGAATAAGCTAGGCATATCATATCTATTTTTAATTTTGTCCTCTCAAATTTACGGAACACTTTAAAACTGGATAAGGACGACATAGTTTTTGGTTATTTATTTTTTTTTCTCAAATACTTTAAATCTGATCCAAGATTATGTTCGGGGTGAATTACTAATCTTCCACGCAAGTGGTTGACGTTCCAACGTGTTTCCGCAGTAACCCTGACGGAAACACTTATGTCCTCGGTGTCTTTTCTACCTTTATAACCTGACTCTTGACACGCAATGCAGCTCTGCCCTCTTGGCAACTCTGATCACGCGTAGTATCTGTAAACATCTCCTTTCGCTCCCCCAACAGCTATGAACTTCCTGCCAACAGAATTTCTTTCTTTTATCAACGAGCAAACTGAGACTCGTTCCGTGATTTCCTTCGTGACGTCACTTGGAATGAATTTTGTAATCATCTCATTCAAAAATGCGTGTCTGTTGTCTCTGCCTGTGTGAAAGCTGGCTTCGATGCTTTCATTCCAGCAAGGAAATGCCAAGTTAAACCGCGTTCATCTCCTTGGTTCCCCTCTGCTTGCTTGGCCGCTATATCCTATAGGAATCACTGCTTCTGACTGTACCAGAGCGACATGTCTGATTGCAACAGGGGTCTCTTTACCTCTGCTCGTAACGAATGCAAGCCTGTCTTCAATGAAGCAAAGTTACTATTTGCTGATAGAATGAAACAACTTATAACATCTCGCAAGTTTGGTTCTAGAGATTATTGGCAGCTCTGCAAAAGTGTACTGAACAACAGGAAATCCTTAATTCCTTCTCTATTCAATCAAATCGAAGACCTAACATCTGCAACAGATACGACTCAATATTTTGCTCGGAAATTCCAATCCAACTCAGATTCCCTCAACCCCTAGAACTGATGCTGTACTGAGTTATATGTGCATAACCACATCATTTGTAAATTAGGCTCCCATAAGACAAGTTGAGGTAACGGAATACTAGCCGTCATCTTAAAGGAATGTGCTACTGAGCTGGCTCCAGTTCTCTCTAAACTACACAACTATTGCCTCGATGCTTCCTGTTTTCCAACATGTTGGAAATCCTCCTCTGCAGTCCCTATTTTTAAGAACTCTGGAGAACATCCTGACCCCTCTAACTATCGCCCTATAAGTCTCCTACCGCTTTTTGACAAAGTCTTCGGGGCTTTAATCAAATGCAGAAGTGGTTAAGCATCTTAATCTACTCTCTGACAAAAAATATGTATTCCGTTTTGCCCGGTCTACCGCTGACATGCTTACGGCCATAACTGAATATGTACATCAAGCTCTTGATAATAACGGAGAATCTCGAGCTGTGGCTCTAGATATCTCGAAGGCGTTTGACAGGGTTTCGCATACTTATCTTCTACGTAAGCTTCATGACTACGGTATTACAAGACTAATATTTGATTTAATCCAATCATTCCTGTCAAATCGATAAATGAACGTCGTTCTTAATGGGCTTGCTTCCAGATCATTTCAAACGAACGTGGGCGTTCCCCAGTGCTCTATCCTGGTTCCTACACTGTTTCTGACCTTCATTAATGTTCTTCCCGATGTCATCTGTTTTCAAGTATACATCTTTACAGATAACACTACCATTTATTCTGTCACAGTAGAAAATATGTCATTTCTACCAAAGTTAACCTAGCCGTTGTTTTCGAAAAGGACCCCTAATCAGTCGTTAACTGGGGCAGGAAATGGCTTGTAAATTTTACTGCCTCCATAACTAAACTACTCTGATTTAACCACGACAGAGAAACTTCCCTGCCCATCATCAGCAGGGTTGATGCTCAACTCCGGCAATGCCTCTCACTACGCCTTCTTGGCTTCCCGTTTTCAACTGACTTGTGGTTGAACAACTACATTGAATCAATAGCTGCATTTGCTGCAAGGAAATTTGGTTCACTGTGTCGTGCCAGAAGGTTTTTTTTTTCATCGGAGTCCATCTTACAAATCTACTATTCATCCGTGCAACGAATGATAGATTTGCCGTGTACAATGTGACGAAGCACCCGAAATTTCCTTCGTATTTCAGTACTTAGTAGCAAGTTCGACTCGATAAGGTTCTTCCTACGACCCACTTCATTGTAGAACCAACTCCCAAGGGAACGATTTCCTTACAACTAAAATCTTGGCCTGTTTATATCTCGAAGATAAACCGTTATGTTTCGCGCGTGCACTCATGAGCTTCGCCTGTTATATCTTAGTCTTACCCCTCACATAACATCCTCCCCCATTAACACTCTAAATTGAGTGGCTCTTGAGTCTTCTAGTAATATATATATATATATATATATATATATATATATATATATATATATATATATATGTATGTATGTATGTGCGTGTGTGAGTGTATCCAGAACAGCAGAAAGTACAATGTGAGAAAGTAGAAACATATATAGTTAATTATTATTTATGTTTTCTGAATCGACTATTGAATCTAATTAATGTTTTAAGAAAAATTAATTTTCAATCTTAGATTTTCGTATTCTTTTTAAAAACTGTAAATTTATTCAGTGTATTTCTTTAACGGTAATATTCCTTTTGGACATAATGTATTACTGCTCACCGTAGATTTTCTATTATTTGCGAATGTCCATAACTTTTTGGGAAAGATATTGGAGGTTGGATTCCCCATGTTTTCTTCAGTGTTATAACTTCAGTCTTATCTTTCTACTGGAATTACCGCCGCCAACTAAAACAAGAAAATCTCTTTTTCTTTTCTAGTATTGAGCGAGGAGTGAAGATAGTTTCGTTACTTTTCCAATGGAATGTTTGTGAAAAAGAATTAAACAAACTAGGCAGCATTTTGATAACCGGACGCCGGGTCCATTTCAGGCTACCCGAACTTTATATTTAACGGAAATAAATTTGACATTTTGCGATTTTTCTTCAACATCGTAGAAAAGTGATCCAGTTTTGAAAATAACTTTTTAACATATATTCAAAATGGACATCTGTGTATATGACACAGTGTGCTTGGACATTTTTTAAAGAAAATTACTTATTTTTAATTATTTTTTTTAAGAAAATTACTTTTCTAAATAAAATATTCAAAAGCTTGATATAGATATATACGCTCGTGTTCGAATGAGATATATAACGTTTTGAGACCAAAATTCGAACCACATTATAGTTCACCTCGATACTAAGTGGGACTATGGTCCCACTGTCTTCTACAATGAGCAAATACTGGAAAACCATACAACAATTTAACGCAAACCTATAGGTGAAATTGTTTTTTTTCTTTTTAATGATATTTTCTTTTTTAGACTATTGCATATTTTATATTTTAATTGAAAATCTTTCCCTTTAAATTAATATTTCATATTTTTTAACAAACAGTTTTTTCCATTTGTTAATGATATTTTCTTGTTTAAATAAACTATGGGTTTTATTACATTTTAATTGGGAATCCTTCTCTTTAATTTAATTTTTCAAATCTTAATATGACAATGTACACTTTGTCTTTAAAGGATATCTTCAAAATATTAAGTGTATGAAATATTTCAATGAAATTAAATTTCGATTAGCGTGAGAAATATTGAAGAGAAAAGAAAGAAAACTGAAACATAATCATCCAATAATCGTATCGTCACTTCACATTTAAATGGCCATCCTTCTGTACATTTCTCGAGAATATTCTCTTCGTTTTGGCCTGCATTCCTAGTTTACGCTTTCAGTAATAGCTGTAGACACTTTTTTTCAGTGACGTATCTATGGTGCAAACCTATTTAGTTAAAAGTCAACATTATTCCAGGCATTCTATATTGATTCACAATTTCATATTCCTCAAAGACTATAAAATCTATTCTACCTAAAAATAAAAATCTACCTTATTTACAACAAATGTATAATTTTGGACTCCCAGTTGCCAGACCGTGAAATTTATATTGGTCCTTTGAGTAAATACTACTTCAAATTCAAATAAATATCAGATTCATCGAAATAATTCCAAAATATGACGAAAAATAAAATTACTTTTAAAAACCCAGTTTTCCAATTGTTTTCGTTTTTATGTAATGTATCCCATCGGAATATGGCTCCCCTATTTTTCGTATCTCTAAGCAATGTCTGCCCCCTTATTATGTCCCTATTCCCTGTTCTGCTATCCATTTACAACTGCTATTAAATAGATTATTAGCCCTTCTTGCCTTCAATATGTCCTGCGAGTGTCAAATTCTCCAAGCCCTCTTTCTCCATTATATGACACAGAAACTTCAAGTGACACTTCTTTATTCTATGTATAAGTGTCATTTTGTTCCCATTTTCCTAAAAAAAAGTCCCCGTCCGTCAGATGCTCCATCTATAGTAGAGGGTGCCGCACAAAAAAGGGGGAAAATTGGTACAGTTTATTTAATTGTTGGAACTTTTGTTATAGTTATGTGAAATAAAAGAAAAGGAGAGAAAATTTAGTAGCTTAAAATGGGACAAAATCACAAATATTAGATGTGGTGTTTAAACTAAAAAATTCCCGGCAAAATTTCTTGGCATTTTTTTCCGTTCCCAAGTTGGATGTTGAAAAATCACCTCGCGTTGAACATTTGATAACCTCAGCATCGTGGAGCTGCAAATATAAAAAAATATATGTTAGTTACTATTTTAGTTCATTCATATAGTAAAATATATAGTTATTTTTTTAATATTTTACTTAATTTTTTTTACCATATATTAATTCTAAACTCTCCCGTCTTTTTGTAATATGCCTAGTATCCTTCTGTAGAAAAACGACTTTTTCTTCGACTCTTCCCTTAAGCTGTGAGAAAAATATTGTGTATTCGCTATCATCATCATGTAAAATCCACCATCATCTTTGATTTTCAATTAGTTCTTTTAAGATTAATGTAATCATGGTTGTTTTGCAGGATTTAGAATTTAAGCAGCCATATTTTTGTGCATCCCCTATAAGTTTTAGAGACAATCCATATTTCAATATCGATAAAGTATTAAAACATATAACGGAAACAAATTTCTTGTTTGGAGAATGAAAGAAAACGTTATAAACTGCTGAAATATTAGTTTCATTTTTCTTGTTTTTGTGAATAAATATCTTAGAGCAAACTATCGATTTTTGTTAAAAGCCGGCAGCTGGGAAATCTGCAATATTGTAAACGAATTGTGCTTGGAGATGAGCATATTTCAAAAATTTACCTGCTGAAATGAGGTAGATAAATATACTCTAAAAAGTTTTGTCAGGCGGAAAATAAAGTTATTCAAATGACAATATTAGAAATTGGTAAAGATCGTCAGTTATGTTTAAAGAAGCTTTCATAATATACCAGGAAGGATGAAATTTTGAAAGAAATATTGCGGTTATACTTACATAAGCATTCGAAAATATGCAATTTCCTCTTTAAATGTCGTTTTTTCAGAAGGATAAACAGTACATTGCTTATCAGAATGTCGGAGAATAGGTTACATTTTTCTTTTTGTATAGCAGTTGCATTTTTTTTTATTTGACCGCTCCAACAAGTGGCAGAATTTTCGAACTGAAGGTTATCCTGAATGGCCACTCTTCTAGATCCTTTTACACTAATGCTGTTGTCTCCTACGGCTTTATTGATCGCCCTACTTTGTTTTTGATTTTTATTAAAGACCTTCCTAGTGGTATTAGCTATCAACTCGTTGTATATGCTGATGACAAAACTGTTTACACCTGTCTCTATGCTAAAACTGATCGGTCCGATAAGATCAAATAGGGGGTACTGTCAAAAATAAACTTCAGCCTGTTGTTAACAGGGGCAGAGGATGGCTTGTTAATTTTAACGTCTCCAAAACAAAACTGCCCACTATTAATTACATAGGAGATCCCTTTTTTGTCTTCCGTCAGCATGATTGATACAAAACTCCAGGAGAGTAAAACGTTCCGCCTGCTCAGGCTAACGTTCTCTGCTGGGGTGAAGTGGAGAGACTATATAGAATCCGTTGCGAGGTCAGCTGTTGAGAAAGTTGCCCCACTATGTCGTGCTAGACATTTTTTTTTTCTCTTTTGAATCTATCGTAACATATCTATAAGTTTACATTTCGTCCATGCTTAGAATATTGTTGCCATATATGGCCTGATGCCCCATGATATATATATATATATATATATATATATATATATATATATATATATATATATATATATTATAAATTCATGAATCATTCATACAATAAAACAAATAGAGAGGTTAATGATTTAAATGGCGAGAATACATCTTCGCAAATAATATAAAAAAAGATACACCAATTTGAACCTGTATATAAAGGATATGATCCCTGTTTATAAATTCCAGTTGCATAAGGTCTTTTTTAATTTTTTACAAGCTTTTCGTCTGTTTCTACAGACATCCTCAGGTATGAAAATAGATTTGTTTTACTTCTCGGTAATATTGTATGAATGATTCATGAATTTATAAATTATAATTGCACCTATAATTGAAATATATATATATATATATATATATATATATATATATATATATATATATATATATATATATTCTTGCTAAAATCCAAAGAAGAAATAGCAATATTATAGGTTCTGATCTGACGTCTCGTCTTCAGTCACAGTCTCAAGGCCGTAATGTTACCTCCCTGTGCCTTTTCTACAACTACTTCCATGGCAACTGTTCAGATGATCTCTTCGCCAGGATTTTATTGTATTCCTCTCCCACCACGGACAATGAATTGTACAAATGAGGACTAGTTAGATCATTCATATAGACATTGCGGTATTTTTATAGATGTAGTAAGAATGGTAAGTAAGAATGCGTTGCTTTGGTGTAAAAAATACTGTTCTATCCTTGGGTCAGAATTTGTGGCTAGCTTAGTTTAACGTTTAAGACAGAAGATGACCGTCCTATTCCTCATTTTGGCCTCGTGCCGCATTTCTGTAAATAACAGAATAAATATCGCTCTTCGCCAGGATACCGAGACTTTATGAACTTAAACTTAGTAATAGACTAGCGACGATGACTCAGCAATATTCAGTTGAGTTTGCGACATATAACCTTAAAGTTTCTTTTTGCGCAGTTCTCTTTTGTGGAACTCTCTTCCTGCTCCATACTTTCCAGCCAAATTTAATCTTAAATTTTTTTAATGGAATATCAATCACTTTCTACGGCCCTTCTGATTACTCTTCTTTTGTTCTTGCTCCTTATTAAAGTTTCTTTTTTTTTCTAATTATTCCACACCGTTGTGTGATAATGGATTCGTTGCCTTGCGTGGGGTGAAAACCATTAAAAAAATATATTGTGGAGGAGTATGTGCGTGAGGCGCTTCTTATAGGCTGAACAAATTCTAAAAATCGCTTTGAACGAAATTCTAGACATTATAAACAGCTTTCATAAACTAAACCTAAAAAATCTAGATTTATATACAAACAACGTTTTTTCAATATTAGCCAGAACCTTGGAGAATTTTTAGGAGTAGAAAATTAATAATTTAGGTTGGAGGTACTGAGAACATGCCATGAAATTTACTGTATGAACTGGTTTTTCCTGAAAGTCATTATAACACTGATGATTTTTTCGGAAATTTTTATCAATATAAGTTCTTTTTGAATATGTAGCGGAGATAAAGGTGGTAGACCAGAAGTTTTACATATTTTACATGAACTGTAATAGTTTATGGTTAAAGGCTTTTAATTTAACCGTTACGTGACATCTGTCTTTTACGGCAGCGAATGTTGGACGATTTCCTCAAAGATAAAGAAGAGACTCAAGGCGACGGAGATGTGGTTCTACAGAAGGATGCTAAGTATATCATGGACCGAGCGTGTGAGCAACGATGAGGTCTTCGAGAGGTTGCAAACAAGGAAGAGGCTTATACTTAACATCAGGAAGAGGCAGTTGAAGTTTCTGGGACACATAATGAGGAAGGATGGCCTGGAAAAAACTGATAGTCACGGCTCGAATAGAGGGAAAGCGAGACAAGGGAAAACAGAACAGAGGGAAGGAACTTGTTGAGAGCTGCAAGATATAGATTGAAATGGAGAGCCATGATCGCCTACATCCTGAAAGGACATGGCACATACAAAAGAACGATAGAGCATTCTTTGTTTATTAACCCAATTAATAGGTAGCTATTTACACAATCTGCCTTTCCTGCATTTGCGATGTTTCTTTTGTTTGTTTGCATTTTTTTGTTTTGTTTTTTGTTTTGTTTTGTTTTATTTTTGTATTTCTTTTTTCGTTTTTGGCCCGCGTTCCAGGTTTTATTAAACGATTTTGTATTATTATCATATAAAGAAAATATATGTAAAATATTTTAGTTATATTGTTGATCATTAATCTGGCTTTCTAGTGGGGACGTATGCCATATTTCTAAGTAAGTTTAATTTTCTCTCTTGATTATACATTATTAATCATGCTCCATATGTGAATAAAAACTCATCCAAACATGCCGCATTAAAATGATTTCTATATGTTATATTCTGCATTGTACTCGCTTTTCAACAATCTTTAAATAAGCCTACCTATATTATTTTCGGCAAATATTTTTTATCGAAATAGTATTTTTGAGTGCATTTAAAACTGTTCTTGAGCCATTCTACCGTGAGATTTGACTGATTTACAATGCAAAATTTTTGGACCATTGAATATCTTATGCCTTTTCTTGTTTTGGGTAAAATATACCCAGCACCATATTAGCCACTATTACAAGAGCCGATAAAATGCAATTTTCTTCAAAACTAACCTTGCTTTAAAATCAGATTTTCACCAGGCAGATACCGGAAAATTCATAAATGACAGAGAACATGTTCAAGTGTTTAATATCTCTCAAAGATATGGTAGCCCCTATATTCTAAAGATGGCTCCTAAAAATTGTTCGTGCTTCCATCACCACTTAAGTCTATTTACGGCAGACAAATAATAAAGGCATTCTCTTTGATTACAAGGAACATCCCCTAGGATAAATTTAAAGGTGATTTCATTTTATTATATTATCAATTATTATCTCTTTATTTAAGTTTCATTGGAAATTATTGTTTAGAGATTTGTCTAAATACAAAGAATACGAGTGGAGGTTAGAATGTCTTAAAGCAACGAAAATGGGATAAATTCAAATTTGTTTATATTATAGTGCACAAGGCCGAAAATAATGTGCACCCAGTGTGGATCGAACTCACTACTCAGTCGTAATTGTTATAGCGAGACAAGCAACCATTACACCGTCTCGAGGTACCACTGAATGATCTTCTATGCGTAGCTTAGATGTAGCACAAGGCCAAAAGTATGGGACACCCAGTGAGACTCGAACTCACTATTCAGTCGTAACTAACCTAGCGAGATAAGCTTGCTAAACATTACGCCACGTCAAAGTGCCCAAACGTAGCTTAGATGTGGCACAAGGCCGAAAGTATGGGGTGCCCAGTGTGGATCGAACTCATTACTCAGTCGTAATTGTTCTAGCAAGACAAGCTTGAAAACCATTACTTCCCCTCAAGATGCCCAAAAAGTGATTTTCCAACCGTAGCTTATTTGTGGCACAAGGCCGAAAGTAGGGGCCCCCAGTGAGGTTCGAACTCACTACTCAGTCGTAATTGTTGCTAGCGAGACTAGCTTGCTAACCGCCTCGGGGAGCCCACGTATAGTGATTTTCTAAGCGTATCTTAGATGTAGCACAAGGCCGAAAGTATGGTGCACCCGGTGAGGCTCGAGCTCACTACTGAGTTGTAATTTTTTTAGCAAGACAAGCTTGTTAACCATTACACCGCCTCGAGGTGCCCAGTTTGTTTATGTAATAAGTAAAGGAAGGAAATCATCTGTGACAACTTAAAAGAACGGAAGAAGTTACGTCAAATGAATTCAAGAATGGAATAACGGAATCTAACAACAGGCAAAACGAGTAGTCATGTCTCTCCACATCTTCCACAATGGTCGTAAATAAGTAAGGACGTTTAAACCGGTATCGAATGGAATTTAAATATCTTTTTATTCATCAATGTGTCATTTCCCTTCAGAAAGGGAACGGCTATGGGTCTCCACAATGTCCTATAAATTTTAGTTCTTAGAAATATTTGTCTTCTTATTATGCATCTCATTTCATATTCAGGCATAAAATTTCTGATTTTGGAGAGAACAATATGTAAACGATAACGAAATGATTACATAAATAAATATATAAAGACAAAAGAAAGAAAAACAAAAAAGATTGCAATGAATGAATCTGTAAAAAAGCAATGGTATGTATGGGAAAAAATAAATAATGTAACACCGTAAAAAATAATGAAGAAATAAAGACAATACAATCCTGAAAAACAAATGAAAGAAAAAAATGATGAGGAAAGTAAAGACAGAACGAAAAAGAAATAAAGAAACCATATAGAAGCAAAGGTAAGTATGAAGTCTGAGGAATATGTAGAAATCGGGCAAGAATTAATTATATTTAGATAGAAAAAAAAAACAAAAGAAACAAAGAATCTGTTAAATCTTAAATATTCTTTCGGTAATCCTGGAGATGTACAAGTTTCAAGATGTGAAATCAGACAACACTGTGAATGATCAGCCTTGCGAGGAACAAGGAAATAATATATTACTCTGTGGATCCAAATATATCTTAACCAAAGATAAAACAATATTTTCTCAGCCCTACGTTGATTAACTTTAGTAAACAAATACGCAGTATAGCAATGTTAAAGAAATGTATGTACAATAAATGCAGATGAATATCAATGTTTCAAAATCAAAATAAAACACCTGACTATTCAGGTAAGATTCCAATACAGAAATATTTTCCACAGAGCTTTGCACTTTTATATATATATATATATATATATATATATATATATATATATATATATATATATATATATATATATATATATACGATGCAAAGACGACTGAATCTGATCTGATCGAAATATCTACGTATGGTCCCTCACTGCTCAAAACAAAAAGATTAATGTAGCTACATGTCCCTTTCTGCTTCTTTCTTGAATGTGTTTCCATATTGAAATGTCTATATTCGCAGTGTGCCCGCATCTTCAGGCCAATATATTTTCTCTTGTACGAAGGCAGATATCTGCAAAAGAAATCAAAGAGATATATCTGTAAAGACAATATAAATGAAAAAAAAAAAAAACAAGAAGAAAATTTTTATACCAACTCGTTTCCTTCCTTGAGGAACTTCATCAAGCCAAGTGCAGATTTTTTTTTTTTACATATACACAAAAGTAACGCGAAAAGAAGAAAATAGCGTCAGACTTTCAAATTTTGAATTAGAGAATGCTCTAAAATATTCTAAAATATACCTTGTAAAGGTAATCTAAATTTTGTTAGATGATGTCATCAAAAAAACTGCTAGAGATAACTCTCTAATAGAAGGTTATACACTCTTTATATCGACCCTACAGAAGCATATGACCACAGCACTAGAAGACTCTTCGACTATTTCATTTGAATCCGTATTCCTAGCTCTAACTCCACTGAATGCCTTAATCTAACATAGTTTTATATGTTAGGCGAGGATCCCAGAACGGAAAACATTTGTAACCCCATCAGGATTACACCTAGGTGGAAATGAGCACCCTAGTCTGCTTAATCATTTCTTCCACAATGCTTGACTGAAAAGATGGCCACTGATTATTTAAGTGTCTCATACAACTTCCTACACGAATTTACTAATAGAAAACACCGATATGATTTCTCTTTCCCAGACTTTTATATAGATAATGAGATGTGCTTTGCTGATAGCAAAAGTATTCATAGTTAGGATATGAATGATCTTGAACAAGAAATCCAAAATCTAACACGTATTCGAACAAACCTTTCCAAAACAGTAAAACTCAACCAGAATTGAAATTAAAGTAGTGATGTCATCTACGCTGAATCCATAATATAAATTCAGGATCTAAAATAAGTAAATAATAAACAGTACAAATATCACGGTGTATGGCTTGGTTATGAAAATGTAGTATAAGAGATGGGGAAACTGAACATGGAACAGGCTTCACTAGACCCAGTTTCACCCAATACTGCAAGTTGTTACCAAACACGTTTTTAATCGGTATCACTACAAGCAAGTCAGTAAAGCCACTAAAATATAAGGAGCTACAGGGTGTTGAAGAATTAGGAACAGTGTTATGGGATCTTACCCATAATAATAATAATGGACTATTCCATACTTAATAAATACTGCGCCTCAGGAGTAGTTCAAGTCGAGTCAAGAGTCGAGTCAGAGGCAGTCCGAAACAGAGTCGCGTTCAGACAATTACTGCAAGACATTGGAATAGTGATACTGGTCGAGACTATATTGTTCTCTCTACTAAACCTGATTGTTCATACTAACACTTATACTTCTCTGTATATATTTCTGTTTGTAATATATCTGTGTTATTCCATACCTGTGTTCGAGCTCATCTTTATTAGTTCTACCTTGGACTATCACCGTCGTACAAGGTACCGGACCATAACAAACAGAAACATTAATAATGAGCAAAATGAATAGTCCGTAGGACAGTAGATCCCGATTGAAATTGCATTTTAGTTTTTGCAGATTAAATTTGTCTGCAAAGCATGAAGCCAGAAAAAAGTTACACAAGATAGAAGTGCGAGAAAAGAAACTGTTATCATTGAACTTACGACTACATCTAGGCAATTGTAAATTGATGAAATCTCGACGCTAGTCTAGTAGTGCGCTTAAATTCATAAATTTTAGGTATCATAGAGCCTCGTCACATGGATAAATGTGGACGACGAACTCTTTCAGAAATATCTAAACTCTCAGTTGTATACAATCACTTTTTCAGAGAAACGGTTAAAATATCTTTGCGCGAACTAAACTTGCAGTTCTTAGCGTCGCTGCTTCGTATTCGAAAGTTGTGAACCGGTACTACAAACTCACAGACAAAGAACTGTTTCAGACAACAGAAAATACATAACTTGAAGACTTTCAACAACAGCAACAACTAAAATGGATATCACATGTAACTCGAAGAGAAAATATTGACATCATCAAGGTGTTGACATTCCCGACTATTTCAAACAAAACCCCCGTCAATACCGGAAAGGGCGATTTTATTGAACTTGAGAAACCTATTTTCATGAAAAATTGTTTTAAGAGAAAGATTTTATAAATTTCGACTGAAACCAACATTGACTGCTAGAGCAATGAATACCGATTCCTTATAAGGAATGGCTAATATTAATATTACCATTAAGTGACGTCATTTTTCGGCCCATTGAACAAATGTGAGATGAGTTTTTTTTTTCTTGTTGTTATTGTAATTGGTTTTTATGTAATTATGTTTTTTTAATTACTCTATGTACTTTTATTTTATTTTGTTTATTTATTTAATTGATTCATTTTTTTTTTAATCAAAATATCCAGGGTGTAAGCTAATATTATCACAATAATCAATAATTACATTTTCAAGAATTTTTCGTCTAAGTAAGTGATTTTCTCTTTTAATAAATGCAGCATTTTTTTTTAATTACTATTACCCTTGCAAGGTAGTAAAGCCACACGTAACAAAGGGTTACAGGCTGTGAAAGAATTAGCAACAGAAACAGTAATAATGAGCGTGGATAAAAAAAAATGTAATCAGGAG
The DNA here is from genome assembly GCA_903632075.3 of Acanthosepion pharaonis. Taxonomy (NCBI): domain Eukaryota; kingdom Metazoa; phylum Mollusca; class Cephalopoda; order Sepiida; family Sepiidae; genus Acanthosepion; species Acanthosepion pharaonis. The sequence goes on from CAHIKZ030005506.1 coordinate 1,037,121, forward strand.
AACAGTAGATAGCGGTTGACATTGCATTTAAACTTTTCTAGATTAAAGTTGTCTGGAAAGCATGAACATAAAAGTCCTACAAGTGAGATTTGCAAGAAAAGAAACTGTTAGCATAGAACTTACGGATACATGTTCAGCTCAATTTTAAATTGATGAGATCTTGACGCTACTCTAGTACTGCGCTTAAATTTAAATTTTAAAAAAAATCTAGGTACAATATCGAAGAGCTCGTCCAAAAAATGACCATGGAATTATTTATAGAAAAGACACAGAGAGATAAACTTATGTGAAAATAACTAAAGTTGAGCCGCCAGATCAGGACTAATAATCTTTGGATGTTATCAAGGCAATAAGGTAAATAACAGGGACACCGGACCATATGTGTCAGAAATATTCTAAACATGAACGAATGATAAATGGATAGATATGTAAGAGGGATTCTGAAGAGAAAAATTGTCTCACACGACAGTGAATTTTGGATCGAAATTGAAGTTGAAATTATTTACTGTATAACTAATGCATTGGATAAACCGTTATGAAAGTTATCATTTTTTTATATTCTTTAATACGTATTTTGATAAATTCCAACTGCTTTCACCAATATATTGTAAGGAAAAGTTGTTAAAGATTATTTTATATATCCCACCTTTAGAATGGTTGTTATTACGGACATTTATTATTCTGATCATATCCATATTATATGACATATTTTCTGATTTATTATTATAATTAATATTATTACTAACCAAATGCACAAATCATAACTCATAATATAGCCGAAAGAATAAAGCATTTATTTAGCTAGGACTATGAGATTTAAACGAATCAACTCGTTCAAGCCAGAAGACAGAATTTAGTTGCTGAGAATAAGAAATAAACGTCTTAGATAATGGACATTTTTTTTTGTTATGAACAACCAAAAGAAAAAAAATGAAGGAAAAACGGTTAAAAGTCCTATCGTTGGAATATTGGAGCACAAACGTATCTGTGTTTCCATTCGTGGTGAGATCTTTGTGAATGACCTACAAGGGCGTAGCAAATAAAACAGGTGTTGAAGATTAGGGGAGTGCTCATGTTCATCCAGATCGCAGCACTGATAAAATAGGCTAAAATAATGAATACAGAGCCAAAGCATTGGCGAGACTTGTAGTCTCTTGATCAACAATGAAATCTACCAATTTTTTTATATGTACAAACCATAAATAAGGGAAAAAAGACAGTTTTCCTCATAAGAATGTGAAGAAATCGTCATGATTATTATTATGAAAAGAAAAAAAACATAATCAACACAAGGTGAAAAAGAAAAAAAAAATCGATTTTCATCCTAACAATAAAGAAAAAGTATATATTGAATGAACAAAAGAAAGAAAAGAAATTAGCAAGAAAAAAGAAATAAAAGAGAAGAAAAAATTCGTTTCCAACCTTTTAGCCAAATATAATCACACGAAAACAATAACCAATTTCTTTTGGTTCAACCTTGAGACAGGCGTTGATATAAAAACCAGTCAAAAATACAGTCTGTATTTCTTAATAGTGGGTGTCCTCACCTCGAGCGAAATATATCAGAAGAGATTAAATGTTTTGAACATCAATTTACGCTTCTCAGGAAAAACTAAGTCGGATTTGATATGTTTTCTTGTATTTTCTGCTGAATCAGATAGGCTGGATTCGGTTTTTAGATTCTTTGTCCGTTTGTTTGAATTAATTTCTACCCAAGGCAAAATATTCCGAAATCGCCATACGCAAGAATACTAACCAAGTATCTTAAAATAGAATATCCGCTTTTCTTACAATACATATGGCGTACATCTATACCCTTTTTATCAGGTTTCTGTTTGTCTCTTGCTGTTGCGTGTTGTATATTAGTGTATGTACGAGAGTGAATGTTGGTTTTTCTTAATATAATTTAAAGGCTTAAATGACATATGTTTGTGAAAGGTTATTTTCGTGACTTTGTAGAAAGTCTATTCCCAAATTGTGTCTAGATAAAGATTTTTATGGTTCGTAGAAAGAAATAGATGATCAGAATTTTCTACAGTTACATTTTATCGCAAGACTTCATGAGACAAGACTAGGTCAATCTAGCGATTGCCTGCTTGATTAGAAAAGTTAAGCTCTAATACCGATCTCTGATAAGAGAGTCAAATTGATCAGGTTTTTTTTCCGGTTTTTAGTCTGTTCTTTTTCTAACGGCTTTAGCGAGATCCATTAAAAATTCTCGATTCTGCTATTTTATTCCTTGTCTGGAATTGACAAGGTTTGCAAAATTGATTGCAAAAAAAAAGAAAGAAAAACTTGCGCAATGTAGGCACATCGGTGCTACCTCATTCTTTGTTTTGTGTGCGCATTGACGAAAAATACACATCCGGGATTTTTCAAGGTGTATTTATACGTAAAATACAACAAAAGTTAATTCTAAAATTCGTTACTCCGACTTAATATGTTACGCGTAACAATTTGCATCTTATTATTATCTGATTATTTACAATAAAATAATGAATAACGTGGCAAGAATTTTCGATGATTATGAATTCATCTCCTTAATACGCAGACATAAAATAAATCATGGCGTTCGTGTTCTATGAGTTTGTTGATTTCTGAAGCAAACTTTTTAAATGGAAATATTGTATTATGTAGCGGAATATATAGCAGTACAATATATATATTGAAATAATAAGAAAGAACAGTAAGATTTATAATCCATTGTTCTTAGCAATTCTTTTTATTTAAAAAAAGAAAACAGTGCTCGATACAAACAGCAGTGCAAAATATCCTAATTATTTTCTTTTTAAAAATGTGATTCCATTGCGACACAGAAAATGTCTATGTTTCAAAACTGAAACTAAATTTATATATCTAATTATAAAAATTAAACTTAAAATCCATAGTCTCGTTCCATTGTCAAGCGATGTTAGGAATAACTTTCTAAGAAATATTGATGAGTGGTTAAGGTTAAGGAAAATCTATTTTAATTTAGGGGTAGTTGGGTTTTAATTTCCCTAGACAGATTATGTATCCAATATATGTTACTTACAATGTCAGGTTAAGTTTAAGTGGGGTGGGATCCCTGCTGACAAACGTATACTTTCGTTATTCAGTGAGATGTCTAGGTTTTCAATGACAATATAATTTTGGCATTTTTATTCATAATAGCAGTAAAATATATGTAATTAATTCGTTTAAGCTTTAGTATATTTGTGATTATAATTAAGAAAAACTATATGCATACACAATAAACACATGGGACATCATCAATAATAATTACGTTGCCATAATGACTTACATTTGCAAAAGCGAATGGGCTACGGATATTTGCCGCTAACCTTTGTGGACAGTGATTTATTTAAAAATACTGTATACAGAGGTAAGAATAATATTTCAAAAGGTTGAGTGGGAACCAAATTAAGGAAGAAGTAATATTTTCGTGATAAAATTCCTTCAAACTTTGTATCTGTAATTTTTCTTTTTTTGAAAGTAAAGAAAAACGTTCTTTTTCAACAGTAGCCCACGATAGCATATTGGTAAATTATTTTAAGGCAAACAGAACAACATCTGGATAAAGATAAGGGTTGAACGTTCGCGAAGAATAAGGCCTAATAAGATTCCTTCAAAGAAAAAAAAATCGACTGAATACAAAATTGTTTATTTCATGTTTAACATATTTTGAGAAATAAGTGAAATATCCGAAGAGAGATAGAATATATTGTGTAATTTTAGAGATCAACGGTTGACATTTTGTGCCCCCCACCCGCCGCCTCTGCCGCCGCTAAATATTTGGGTAACATTTTCTCTTTTACTTCTGTGCTTCGTAGATAACCTAAGAAGATAAAAAGCTCAGGAATTGCACAAGATTATAAGAGTTAAAAAGACACCAACAAATATACGAGCTGCCTACACGTTGTTTCTAATTTATCAAAATTTCATAACTAAACCACATATAAAAACCAAGCCAAATATAAGGTTCCAACGAAGATAACATGAACAGACAAATAATGCACGACATAGAATCGCCAATATGTAAACAGTATAAGAGATCCAAACAGTGATAGATGAGGTATATATTTATTTCAGAAATATTGTATGTTGAGGGAACCGCGAATGTAATATTTATTATAGTGTCATTCGTTAATATATTTCAACATCTCGGGTTTGGGCGAAAAATGCAAAAGTTAAATAAAAGTCAAAATTGTCACCTTGGACTCACAATGTTTGGGTAAAGGTTTAGAATAGTGATTCTCAACATTTTTAAGCAACGGTACATCTAGAAGAAAATAAAAATATCATATCACACTTAGCAAAATTTTTAAGATGTATACAATTAATTATTACGAAATAAAACCATGGGTTGTTTTGTTTTTAAATATACACACATTATATTAACGTTCTTTCTTTCAGTTATGGTCCAGCTAAGGACCAAGGAAGAACAACACGAACACAAGAGAAGAAATAACGAAGGTATATTACACGAAGTAATAATACAAGATGTGGAAGGTATTAGTATGACTGTCAGTCTGGTTTGGAGTGAACTACTATCGGCTCGACTCGATTCAATATTTACTTGCCCCCCCCACGAGAGAAAGATGTGGCACAAGGCCGAGTTTAACGTGGGTTTCCGGAGCCCGTAGGCTCGGCCAAAAAATGCCCGTAGAAACTGTAAAAACAGAATCGGGTTGGTCAACATCCCCGAACTAGATTCTGCCCTTCGGCGGAACCTTGTCAGGGGTTCCTCTTCAGAGGCAGAGATTTCGACCGTCAACCCGAAACCGGATTCGATATTTCTCCCCACGAAGGCTGCATGTGACACAAGGCCGAGTTTTCAGGTGTCCGACCGTCAAAAAAAAAAATGCCCTTAGAAACTGTAAAAACAGAAGTCAACCTCCCGAACGAGACATTCGGCGGGTCGTCCGGGTTGGCCCTCAGAGGCAGAGAGTTCAACCGTCAAGTCGAGAAGCTAGGGTTGATTCGGTATCTAGCCCCCGTATCACGAGGGTTGCATGTGGCACAAGGCCGAGTTTAACGTAGGTTTCCAAGGCCCGTAGGCTCGGCCAAAAAAATGCCCGTAAAACCTGTATAAATGGGATCGGTTTGGTCAACCTCCACGAATGAGAATCTGCCTTTCGGCAGAGCCCCGTCCGGGTTCCTCTCTGCTCAGAGTCAGGGAGTTCGACCGTCAAGCCAAGAAGCTCGGCTTGATTCGACCCTCTCTCTTGAGAGACGTAGTATACATAGTGTTAAGAAGAGTTCGTTCTGTAGTTATAGGTAAGGACCCATGACAATTTCAAAGCTTCTATTTAATTATTTGTGCAGTTTATTTAATGTAAACCTATGCCTGGTCTTTTTCGCGGTTTCTTCAATGTTTGGTTGAATGTGCGATAAGCAGGTCCTCATTTCTCCTTCAGCTAAGTGTCGTCTTTCTCGCTTCTTATTTTTGATGTTATTAGGGTTAGACTCATTCAGATAAATAAGAAGTAGAAAATTGCAATAAAAACCTTTTTAGCTAATGTGGGATAATCCTTTTGCATTGGAATTCAAAATGTATCAATCGGTATCGTCGATTCCTAGAAATGGTGACCAATTCTTCTTCTTCACATAATTAATACTTATTAATTTATTCAAATAAAACCGCTGTACCATCACTGCGTCCACATACAGATATATATATGTATTCCGTGACAATGTTCGACGGCACTCTTAAGAGGATCGCGCGACACACTTGTGTGCCAAGATAGGGCGGTTGAGAATCAATGGTTTAGACCATTGTTAAATTCATTGGAACCTTAGGAATATACGACCGTTTATGTATGAAAATCATCATCATTCTCCTCTTCCTCCTCCTCCTCCTCATCATCACCATCATCATCATCGTCATCATCATCATCATCCTCATCATCATCAATCACATGACCGAGTGTGGTCGTAGTCTCGTTAAACAGCTGGGCAACAGACCGGTTCACTACAGACTTTGTATCGGGGTTTATTTAGGGTGATATTCCCTTGCTGTAGTGGGGGAAATGTATACAGGATAATGTTAAGAGTGTGTGAGGATTGAAGGACTAACGCCTAGCGTAAAGTAGATGCCTCGCTGACTATTTTTCTAATTATTTGATCGAGTTTTAAATAAAGGAAACATTTTGTTAATATAGGGGAAAGCGTGTGAATATTGGAATTAAAATAAAAAATCATGCGAATGCTGGAATTATTCTTGTTTGTTTCATAAGTTGTTTCACAGTATTTCTATTTGATTTGGAAGCTTTAGTAATTGATTTTTTCGAGAGTTTTAAGTGGGTATGTGTTTTTGCAATCCCCATTTTGTGAACAGATACGTTTTCTGCATAAACATTGGCTGTAGGTTATTGATTTTATTGGGTTAGTGGGGTAGCAGCTATTGAAATTTACGTAGCAACAAGCAAGCACTTGTAGGGTTGTTGTATAGTACCGTGCTTCAGTGAAAAGGTTAATATATAATAAATATCAGTTTTGTTGACAATAGTGTGATCATTTGTTGGCGTTTCATTCTTCAAATCTTATTAACCGGCCTATGAAATCTACTAATATATATATATATATATATATATATATATATATATATATATATATATGTACACACACATATATACACAATATGTATATATATATATATATATATATATATATATATATATATATATATACACACATATCTTCTTATATATATATATATATATATATATATATATATATATATATAGGACACTGTGCAAGAAAAGGCGCCAGATTCTTGAGGTTTTTGTGATAATAGTGTAGTATCAATTAACATTAAATAAGGGTATTTCTTTATCGGGGGCCGTATATTGAAGTATGTTCAATAATAACAGATACACGTTAGAATTTCAGTTGGACCGTTTATATGAGGTCAACTTCAGTGATATGAAATTGGTACCGTCGAACTTGAGAATGCTGAAATTAAAAAACAGCTGCGTAAGTACACACACAACAATCCTTATAAACAAATGCAGCAACATTTGAAAGTACTCTAAGAAAAAAGAATTATATAAAATAAAAGTTAATATGAATTTTGGCATTCTTTACCGATCTCACGAAACAACTTATAAAGAAAGTTGAAAGATTTAATAAAAAAATTGATAAGCAGGACATTTTTGAGAGAATCCTTGCTGCCGAAATAAACACACACACACACACACACACACACATATATATATATATATATATATATGTGTGTGTGTGTGTGTGTGTGTGTTTGGTTAAGAAAGCCCGTACATGTAACTCCCTATATACCCCATGTTACCTATGCCTTAATGAAAAATTTGAAATTATTAGATTTAAAAACAAGGCTGATCTCTTAAATCAAAGATATGAACTTACAGTAAATTGTAAACACCGTTATAAATTTAACTTAGTGTAGGGGTCGTATACTTTAAATGATAATGATATGTCGCTGTATTTTTTAATAGATTAGTGTTTTTTATTGCATGATGGTCATACTTACGATATAAGTGTGTATTGTATACCTGCATAGTGTTATTAGTGTTGGTGCAAATGTGTATATATTTATTTATGTGTTGGTTAGAGTATTGGCACTGAGGAATGTGTAGGTTGGTGTATGTGTATTTATTTATTTTTTTTTTTGTTTTTTTAAATATTTATATATGTGTGGGGGTGGGGTGTATGTGTATATATATGTGAGTGTGTGTGTATATATGTATATATATTAGGTGGGAAGGTATGGTAGATGATAAAGAAGAGGTTAATAATTGTTACGCTATATATGTACGTGTGTGCCTATATATGTACGTGTGTATGGGGTGTGTATATGTATGTATGTATATATGTAAATATATATATATATGTATGTGTATATATATATATATATATATATATATATATATATATATATATATATATATGTGTGTGTGTGTGGTTGTATATATGTATATATGTATGCATATATATATGTATATGTGTGTATATGTATGTATGTGTGTGTATGTATATGTATAAATATATATATGTATATGTATGATAAAATCACGGCAGTATAATGGTTGGCCAGCATGGTTCATGGGATTGGGTGCGACTGAGTAATGAATTAGTTCCTCACTGAATGCCTCCTAATTTCGGCTTTACGCCACTATATATTTGTATATATATATGTCTGTGTGTGTGTATGTGTGTGTATGTATATATATATATATATATGTGTGTGCATATATATATATCTGTATGTCCTATTTTATTGTGTATGTATATCTATATTTAAGTATATTTCTGTTTGTATGATTGTGTTTATATATTTGTATGTTAGACTATATGTATATTGGTGTGTGTTGGTTTTTGAAGGTATATTTATGTATCTATATGTTAGTACGTTTATGTATGTATTTGGTTGAGTGTTGTTGTATTTTTATGTATGCATGTGTATATGGTTAGTTGTTATTGTAGATAGATATTTATATATATATGTTTATTTGTAGATATGTATGTATGTGTGTATATATATTTATGTATGTTTATGTATATATATATATGTGTGTGTGTTGACACCTATTATGTATGAGTTTGTTTGTGTGTATGTGGGGGGTATGGAAACTTTGGTATATCATGACTGTTTTTTATATATGTAAGTATGTGTGCATAAAAGTTTTGTGTATATATGTGGGTGTATTTAGGTTTATATATATATGTGCGTGCATGCGTACTTTTTATCATAGATATGTATATGTGCGTATATGTTTATGTTTATATATTTATTTGTATGCATTTCTGTATGTAAATATATATGTATATGTATGTATGAGTGTATATTTATGTGTGTTAATTTGTTTTTGCTCCCGTGTATATATATATATATATATATATATATATATATATATATATATATATATATATATATATATGTATATAGTTGTGTGTGTCTGTATACTGTTTTTCCTTGCCTAATATATAATGAATCTATTATCAACTTATATGATTAATATATATTTTATTGATATTTATGGTTTTAGAATTTTCGTCTTAATATATTAAGTAATATTATTTTTAACCATTTTATCTTTGTATATTTGCTCCCTTGTTATAATTCAATAAGTGGTTAGCATTTATTTAAGTCTGAAATATTTATTGGTTGTGATTTCTCATTGTCTGTCATTGTCTGTGGATGTATGTATGTGTATCTATAAGTGTCTATGTGTATGTAGAGAGTATTCACTGTGTGTGTGTATTAGTGTTAGTTTCCACGTCTCCCTTTTTTCATAAAGGGCTGTAGAGATGTTCATGTTTTTTCCCCACCACCTCCTTCTTTTTTTTTTTTTTTTTCTTTTTAGTGTGTATGTATGTGTGTTTGTGTGTGTATGTGTGTGTATCTAATTATGTCTGGGTGCTTATGTATTATAATCTGATTGTGTTTTTGTTATCTTGACGCGTGAGTTTAAGACCACATCCACAAACTTTAAAATAAAAACGGAAATGAAAGGGAAAGGGAAAAAAATATATATACATGTATTATCAAATGACCGGATATATTGTAGCGTCCTTGTCGAACATAATTTCAATGAAGAAATGAATTGAATAAACATATATATTTTTCTTTTCTCAATAATTTTGTAGTTTTAAACTTAATAGTGATTAAATTTGGATTTTGAAATTACCAATTTTTAATTTTAATATTAAATTTTATCATATGATTTTATAATTATTAGTTAGTATAAATTATTTTTAATATTACACGTATTTAAAGATCTGAATAGCTATTATAGCAGGATTTCGTTGTCAAGCTTTTGAATCTTTCTATACTTCGTTTTTGATTGGTTATTCCAGCTTTTGTAACAATGCTCCCCTAGTGTAGGATCGTTAATTAATCTGAAACTTTTAAAACCATTTATTTTATTTTCAACATCATCACTTGAGAAGACACAGAATGTGTTGAAACAAAATGGCTATTTTTGTAGTGATCTTATAACATACTTATGTTATAATTTTTTATAAAAAATAATTATATATATATATATATATATATATATATATATATATATATATATATATATATATATATGTATATATATATATATATATATATATATATATATATATATATATATATAGATAGATAGATAGATAGATAGATAGATAGATAGATTTCCCCATATTAATTATGAATAGGAAACCAACGCATACTAAAATTTTTATAATTTTCCTATATGCATGGACAGCTACATGAATGTTGACCATATATATCCATATATATATATATATATATATATATATATATATATATATATATATATATATATATATATATATGGATCTACTTATATATATATACACACACACATATATACGTATATTCATTCATACTCACACAAATACATACACATTAATATACAAACACGCGCACTCACACATACACATATATATCGAGAGAAAGCGAGATAACATATGAATTCTGATTTAAAATTTAGTACATGTAAATTTACCTATGTGTATGTGAATTCACGTCAACTTATGAATATGTATCGTGTTCATATGTATTAATATATCTGTACACACATAATTTTCTCTGTTGCCATCATTATTTCGACAAATATGTCAATGAAACTTTTGTATAGTCTCCTAAATATAGAAAATGTCAGCCAACGACCACATGTGGTGTTTTTTCTCATTAAAATGGGACGAAATGCATTTCTTCAAAAATCAAACAAATGTACAGTTACCGTGTTTTGATTGTGTACTTGCCTGTTTTCTTGCATTTTTATTTGAGCCTGGCAATTTTTCCATTCTTTATATTTTTTTAAAGCAAATCTGGAAATAATAGGGAAACGAAACTGTCGTGTATTGAAATAATGGATACGGAAATAGGCCTCAACGAATAATAGTCAGCAGAAATTTAAGAACTGTATTTCAGAAGAATGGTCGATGTGAATAAAATTGAGCAACATATAAATAAATAAAAATTCAACCAATATATTAATGTGTGTTTTCTTATATTTATAAATGTGCAAAGACTACATATATATATATATATATATATATATATATATATATATATATATGTATGTATGTATGCATGCATGTATGTATGTATATATATATATATATATATATATATATATATATATATATATATATATATATATATTGCATAAATAAGTATAAAAGCAAAAGAAAATGTATTAGCCTGAAAAACACAAACCCAGAAAGAATGAAAGGAAACGCGTCGGTTTCAAACTGGGTTGCAGGATAAGATAATTAGCTTCATGAATGTAAAGGATAGCGAGCTCTTCCTCTAACTGGTTTCAATATAGATCCTCACTGTTTGTTCCAATTATGTGAGAATGACTCGAAGTCGCTTTAGACTTACAAATATCCCAAAGACATTACTGCTGCAATACTTAAAACTCGGTTGCAATAAATTGAACAATGTTTTTAACAGGATGAGAACTAATAGAAAGGAAAGCGTGGAATTAAAATGGTGGAGAGTATGTTAGGACACACAACGATTATTTAATTTCATATTCATGAATATAGAAGCTGTATTAAGGAAAACATAGAAAATTGTGTCAAGTTACGAGACAAATATAGCTTTAAAAATACAAATTGGTGATAGACTAGCAGCGAAAACATGGAATGATCCAAGAAGCAAACATCAGAAACGCTTACACAAAGAAAAAAAAGAAACCTTGGGGAATATGGGAGAAAATACTACTACTAATAATAATAATAGTGATATGATAGAATTCGAATAAACTAACTTCGTGTATAAACGGTGATATTCTTAAAAAGAATAAGTTCATAGAAATGTCGTATTATGGTGAAGTATTATACTGGAAAAGGATTTTTCCTCAGTTTCACACCGGAATATCAAGTAACATAGATGCAGGTTTGTCCTAAGATGACCCCAGTTGGAACTGGGAATCCGCAAATCACTCCTTGTCAATGGTATCCACGGGAGGCACACATTTGAAACATGCGCATGTTTTGCACGAGAAGTCTGATGCGTGGGGCGGAGCAGAGACTAAAAATTGACGAAAATAGAAGCTAAATAATATGTAATATTAAATAAGGAAAAGTTCAGACGTTGTGTTATCATTAAATGAAACATCCACTTCATTGCTATATAAAAATATAATGACAAAAAACATAGTGGAGATATTATTTAGTAATTTATTTTAATAGGAAGAAAAAATAAAGAAAAGTGATGAGATAATAGAAAAATGAGAAAAATATGAAATTCAAATACAAAACTCGGATATATATGGAATTGTGCAATATTAGAAATTCGTAAAAAGAACAGAATCGCTTGGAAAGCAAAAAAAATAAGACACAGATAAATAATATGCAATTTAGAAGATACTTTAAGCAAAACCTAGGAAAATCTTATTAAATCCGCTTTAATATTTGTATCATGATCAGAGGCATTATTCAGAAAAGTAAATAATATAAATTCGCAATAAATTTGAAATAATTCAAGCCTGGAAATATATTAACGGTTATTTTATTTTAAATTTTATGTGCATATACTGATAAGCGAAAATATATGAAAGATTAGCAACATGTGAAATGACCAGAGATATATCATTCCGTGGGGAGGACTCTTTTTATTTATATATTTTGAATGTTCGACAAAAAGACCGTTCAAGCAATGATATTACGACTACAAAATTTTAACAGAAACGTGTAAATATAGAAATGGCACAGCCCTGTCTAAATATATATGAGACATGAAAGATCAAATTAAGGAAGACACACGAAAGAATTCTCACCTAAAATTAATTGGTGTGTTATCAACCGAGATTGCATTCTTTATTTTAAGATATATTCGAAATATGTTTGAAGACCAGGGGAATTTATTGAAGAGAAAGTTTGAAATAATATCGAGTGCGTGTATGAAAGAAAGTATGTGTTATCACAGACTAAAACCTGTTATACCATAAACAAAATACTTTAATAAGTATGAAAACTCATGATTCTACATGAGTCAGTTGGTGAATATTTACAATGAGAGAATATTTTATATTTTTTCACGACCAAGTGTCGTGATACAGCAAAAAAAAACAGGGATTGTTTGTGAGTCTTTAAATCGTTTTGATTTCTTATAAATTACAGATGCAAGAGGGTGTTCTGTGATTTATATTGTCTCAGAATGAAAGCTTTTCTTGGGTCCAAAAATTGTTGAGGGGATGTGTTTGGTATGCGAGAATTATATATATATACATTTTCCTGTTCACATTCGCAACATAAAAAATTACTGTCCACATTCACAATATAAAAAAAAATTACTAATCAACAACACAACTATCGTATGGCATGAAAACCATAAATTCAGAATACAGATACTAGACGTAATTTATATTAAAAAAAGACTTTAAGCTGGCACTGAACACAGTCAATTATAAATATACTGCAATAATGTTCTGAAATACCTGTAAAGGAACAGTTCTTTTCACGTTTTAATGCGCACAAGACAATGACATTAAAACAGAAAAAAATCCTTAATGGATAATTTTTTCACGTTCTAATGACGCTCAGCACATTCTCAACCGTTTTGCATTTTAAAGCACAATGAAAAAATTAGGGTAAGGGATAACAACGCACAATTTTGTATAAATACTTGTACTAATGAACAACATATAGTTTTGTACTACTTGCACCCCTGAAGATGATCTTGGAATCAATACTTCAATCATACATGCCTAAAAGAGAAGTTGCTGCCTAAATACACACACACACACACACACACACACACAAACACACACTCACACATATATATGTGTGTGTGTTTGTGTGTGTGTTTATTTCAGCATATATACACTGCGTGCCAAATTATTATAGAGATAACTTTTTTTCTAATATTTCAAAAACCGTCCAATCAATTCACATAAAATTCACAATGTTGGAAACACTGATCTGCGTAATCACTGAAATTTTCTTACTGATCTGCGCAATGTAAATAAACTGGCGCCATACTTGTTATCAGCACGGTGATTTGAGCGTGCCAAATTATTAGAAAGGTTTAGTAAAATTCCCAGAATTGAGCAAACAAAACGTTTATTAATGTTAAACGTGAATGTTTATGATCAAAAGACGCTAATAAATAAGATAATCAAACAAATAATAGCAGATACAAACAAGGCACAGTTTTAAACAAATTAATAGGGAATGTGCTTTCTCTGTTTTGAAATTACTTGAAAAAGTCGACGATCCATAGAATTTGTTAATTGTAGGATGTCATCTGCTGTAATGCCGCGAGATATGGCAAGAATTGCTTCCCATAACTCAGCGTTACTCCTGAATTGTCGTCCGTTGGCATACAGTCTTCGCTTCATGATGCTCCAATGGTTTTCGATTGGGCTCAAATCCGGAGAATTTGCTGGCCACTTCATTTTTCGAGGTCCATCAAAGCCTAACTGTTTCAAATATTCAGTAGTCTTGTGAGCAGCGTGTGAGGGAGTATTATCTTGCATAAAAAACAATGGCCCTTCTGAAGGCAACTCTTTGCCTTTTTATCCACGGTTCAAGATGCTCCTTCATAAATGCTATATATGCATCAGCAGTCATTTTGACGCCATTTGGTACTCTCCATGGGCCCACTAATCTGTTTCCAGTAATACCACCCCAAATCATTATACATCCACCGCCTTGTTGGCGTCTCAAACACTGGCGATTCTGTCCGTTCATTACCCAGCCTTTGCACCATCTATCTGGCCCATCAAGTGTTGCTCGAGTTTCGTCTATGAACAAAACTTTAGAGAAGTCAATCTTCATATTGTCCTCTACCCATTTCAATCGATTTTGAATGTGATTTCTCGTCAACGGAGGCTTCGATACAGGTTTGACTGTTGTTGCTATTTCCCTCAGATACTGACCCGAGTACTTTTAGACACAGTAGGATTCCCAATACGACTGAAAAGCTCTTGACTGATAAGTCCAGGGTTCTTCGTGGCCTCTCGTTTAAGTCGTGACATGATACGACGTGAAATAACCTTCGGCTTGCCTTTATATGCCCTTTTGCGTACTTGTGTCGTGTCGGCGGTGAATTTTTCACTTTTTGATGACACTTCCCTATCATTTTAAAAATTTCTAGGGTAGATTTACTTTTTGAGAGTTCTGAGGTAATAGTTTTCTTTCCAGCATCACTTAAACTGCTTTTACGGCCCATCTTTTCACTAAATTCTTATATTTTTCTAATAATGTGGCACGGTCAAATCACCGTGCTGATAACAAATATAGCGCCAGTTTATTTACATAGTGCAGATCAATACGAAAATTTCAGAGATTTTGCAGTTCAGTGTTGCCAACATTGTGTGAAAAATTTGTGTGAATTGATTCGACGGTTTTTGAAATATTAGAAAAAAGTTATCTCGATAATAATTTGGCACCCAGTGTGTGTGTATATATATATATATATATATATATATATATATATATATATATATATACTAAGAATAAATATACATTTGTTTCTCACAGATTAGTGCCTGTTTGAGTTTTATGCACGTCCCGGGGGCAATGATCAAATTGTAGTACGCTGCCTTTGTGAGCTTCCGATTCGGCGTCTGTCGAACTCTCTGCATTAGCAGAGAGGAACCCAGAGGAAGCTTTGCCGAAGGGCAAGGTTTCATTCGGGGAGGTAGACAGGGCCTGAATCCGTCTAGGCGGGTTCAAAAAGGCTATATTTTTGGCCGAGCCTACGGGCTCGGGGATACCCACATTAAACCGGCCTTGTGCCACATTCTATCCTCGTGGGTGGATTGATAAATACTAAGCAATCACTGACGAAAGATTCATGCGAGTTATATCGGCTGACCAAATATTTACGAGAAGGTAAAAAAACATCAACGCTGGTTTTAACCAAACAAACACTTCAGTGTCACAATTATCAATAGGAAGGTTAAGAATATCAATCCAAGTGGTGTCTCGAATAAAGCCATGAAATGATTCATAGTTAGTTCGCTGGTAACAGAAAGAAGTCTTGTGAATAGGAGGTTCCTTTCTATCAGAGAACTGAAAAGAAATATCAGCAGATACTACAGTGTGATCCCAACGACTAAAAGGACATAATTGTGATGCTCGATAAAATCTAGAAGAAGAGTTAAGGTACAAATCAAGTAAAGTAGAACGTGCATGATATTTATTAGGGAAACAAATAGGTAAATCCTCTACTTTACTGAGAGACTACGCAACGAAAATTTGAGTCAGAATACCGGTAATATCAGTAACATTAGAATTCTTAAACCACTTGTCTTGATGAGCATTAAAATCAGCAAAGGTTGCAGATGAATGTAAAGCGAGAACCATTTTTATATTACCAGAAATTTTGTTTAATATATCAGAGTCATGAGAATGCGAGTGATAAAGGCATAAAGGTAGCTAACAGAGTGCAATAACTAAAGTCGAAATCACAAGAAATATCATTGTGCGTTTATATATATATATATATATATATATATATATATATATAGATAGATAGATAGATAGATAGATAGATATACACACACGCATATATATATATATATATATATATAATAGATAGATAGATAGATAGATAGATAGATAGATAGATAGATAGACACACATATTTTCCAATATTCCTAGTATTAACCACTGAGAAAGCGTTTGGACAATAAATTGAAACTTTGTCATTGTAATGAGGCTATGTTATGAAGAAATCATTAAATTGAAAATTATGCACCATGTTCTAAACCTAGGTTACAAATCGTTCGCCAACAGGTTTTATGACCTGTTGTATTTAGTTATATGGACAAGACTACAGAGGATGTAGAAGTGAATTCCATATTTATCATCACGAGTTTTCAATCAGTTTAAGAGCGTGTTGGGAGAGCCAAGGATGCATTGCAAAAGCTAGACATAATATTGTCAGACTGGAGGATTTCTCTGATAACGAAGAAAAGAATACTGAACTCTTACGTGACATCTGTTCTTCTTTACGACAGCGAATGCTGGACGATTTCCTCAAAGATGAAGAAGAGACTCAAGGCGGCGGAGATGTGGTTCTACAGAAGGATGCTAAGGATATCATGGGCCGAGCGTGTGAGCAACTATGAAGTCTTAGAGAAAATGTAAACAAGAAGGAGGCTTATAATTAACACCAGCAAGAGGCATCTGAAGTTTCTGGGACATAATGAGGAAGGAGTGCCTGAAGAATTTCATACACACGGGTCGAATAGAGGGAAAGTGAGACAAGGGAAAACAACGCGTGGCATACCTGGCGGACTTAAGCAAGTGGACGACAGAACGTGGTCTGGGGGAGTTGGCAGAGGGAAGGATCTTGTTGAGAGCTGTAAGGTATAGAGGGAGGTGGAGAGCCATGATCGCCTACGTCGTGAAAGGACACGGCAGACAGAAAGATTTAAATGTGACGAAGCAACACCTTGCATAAATGACAGAAACTGTTTTCTAAACGTTTTCATCATAGTGTGTCAAGTGTCTTCATTTCATGTCATCTTACGTAGTCATGTTAAATATAAAGAACTCATTATTAGTCCAAAACTTTGCCAAAAAACTCTACAGAAAATATCACACTACGTAGGCCTTTGTAAGTCTCCACAAATGAAGGCGGTTGTGCCCAGACCCACCCAGACATGCTTCATCCGTCTGGCCCATCGATTAGTACACAGCATTTGTTAGTGTAGGAAGAAGGTTGAAATATCAGTGCTCATTTAAGCTATTCGTCTTTTAATCGATTTTTGTTATGGATGTTCTTTTTTAGTTTGCCGCTCGATTGATTCACAACACACCATGGCTAGATAACGTTCTTAACGTATTTTATCACCTCTACAACATATACGTCCAGGATATTCAGCATCTCCTCAGAGATCAGTGATACCTATCGGTAGTTTTACCAATCTGTTGGTGTCTTTACTAAATTTACAAAAGAGAGTGGCAGATGAAAGCGATATAAAAGGATTAACAATCAACTACAAGAAGAAAGTATAGTCATCAACAAGATAAATATTCTAAGAGGTGAGTTATGAATTGGAGATATCAAGCAGATTCAGAATTTTAGATACCTTGGAAGTATTTGAACAGAGGTTCGAAAAGGCGACACCATTCTCCGATGGCACAATGGACGAAATAAAGAAGCATTCCAAAAAGCAAGGTGCCGAGAATCGGAAAGATTTCGATCGAAGCATTAGAAAAGAGTTCTGGATTGCTAAGTATATGAATCCTTTCATGTGACAGTAAATACTGGACAATATCCCCATGGATGAGGCGAAAATAAGAGGCAGTAGAAATGTGGTTCTACCGAAAGAAACTGAAGATTACATGAACGAGATAGTCTTAAAGAAAACGGCAGCAGAACAAACAAACACACACAGAATCAGGAAAAGAGAGCTGATATGCTTTAGACATAGGAAGGAGTGTTCGGAAAATTTAATGTCCACGGGGCATAATGGTGGGGGCAAGAAAGATAAGGGGAAGCAGTGAACCAATTATCTGACGTACTTGTGTGAATCGTTATTAGAACTAGTGGGGGTGGTTAGGACAGGGAGAAATTTTTTAAGAAGCAAGCGAGATGGAAATGTATCGAGAGCCATGATCTCGTATGTTGTGTAGTTAAACCGCACATAGAGGAAGACTATCCTTGTTTATATTTTAGAAGCTCTTAATGTATTAACTATTTTAATAGCTGTGGGATTAAATTTACAATACAATGAAATGTCCTGAGTTTCGTATTTTAGGCAATCATGTATCTTTCGATACATGACTGACAAAGCAGACTTATCCTGCAGTAGCTTGCCATTTATTTATGCGGTAACTATTTGCCATCCAAGGCTACAGAACCTGGTCTCTCCTGCTATTTACCGATAGTTGGGGGAAGAAGAGGATTCATACATTTCTCAAGGGTATTAGCACGTAAATGAATGTTATGGATTCAACTGGAATTCGAACTCCGAATCCTCAATCCGAGCTCCATCGTGTCTCCTCCATCCATCACTCCATACATACATATATACACATATATGTGCATGTGTGTGTGTGTGTGTGTGCTTATGTTTGTATGTCTGTCGTTTTGCGTAAAATGGTGTATACAGACACATTCATATGGACTAATGTCTTACGAAGATAGATAGATAGATAGATAGATAGATAGATAGATAGATAGATAGATAGATAGAATGTGTTCGTATTTGCGAGAATGACTTATAAAAAAAGGCACATTTCTGTGTGTGACAATTATATAAAATTTGCTCGTATTAAATTGAATCTACTGAACCGAAATATTCAGGTTTTAATGATACCTTCCAGTATATTTCATATTGTCAGCACATTTCCAGAGAAAATCTTTGCGAATGAGCTATACGGAAAAAATGAAGGAAAGGTTGTTATTTTTCTTCTACGCAGTTAGTTGTCTCCGGAATAGATGCGCATGTGCATTTGTCAAGTCGCCTCCCGAGTTGCAATCTAATTGCATTGAATTTTATTTTTCACCATTTCAATTGCGCATGCGATATCATTAAGAAATAAAAATGAATTCATAACGACAGCAATAGAGTAGAAAAGCATTCTTATCTTTTCTTCATATGAATATTGGTTAATTGGTCTTATTGGATAATTTTCCCCTCTTTGTTATTTTTATCACAATATTTTGACTGCCGCATACTTCTGCCTTCATCGAATGTCCATCGTATTTTGACCGTGGAATACTGAAAAAAATGACCAGCTTATTCATTCGGTCCAAAAGATACCCGACTCATTCTGCCAAGCTGTATATTTACAAGAGACAGATCAAACCCCCAAAATAGAGGACTGAGATATATTAGCTAAAGTTGAGTTCGTATTAGATAGAGTTGAATAATCCTTACTTTTCAACACTGATAAAAAAATTGATTGTTGATCTTTCATTTAATCACCACAGAGATTTTCAAGATGACATCATGATGGCTGATGCTAAACAATTTGCGCGTTCTTGGGATCCCATTTCGCACAGATATGAATTGCAGCGAATTTATCGTATCAATTGCTACGTCTACTGCAAGGAAAGTTGTGTCACTGTGTCGTGCCTGGAAATTTTCTCGTCGCAATCCATCTCGCACATTTATAAATCTACCATTCGTCCATGCATTGAATACTGCTTCCCTATCTGGCCCGTTGCTACTGCTGTATATCTCAAATTCTTAACAAAATTCAAAGAAGGGTCTGTAATGTAATCGATTCTGACCAGGTTTTCTCGACTTTGGTCATTCTCTCTATGATCTGACCTCTGTGTATTTTTACGATTATTATTATAGTAACTGTTCTGATGGGCTGTTTTCCTTATTGCCTCGACTGCAAGAATCTAAGCGTGATAATGCATGAATCAAAGCGTCCTACTAGATTAGCAACTAGATTTCACCATTTTACTGTTGAACTAGCTTGTTACAACTGTGTCTTCTATTCTAATAGAGTTTTCCTCGCACTCCTCACCCGTGAATCTTCCTTCAGATTTCTAAGTTTCCTGTTACCTGAATTTAAACGGGCGTCTAAATTGATATCTAGATCTCACCGTTTTAATTTTGAGATAGCTAAACGCAACAGCCACTTCTACACCAACATTTTGTTTCTCGTACTTCCCACCTGTGTAACACCTTTCCATTTACAATCTCCAAAAATTTAAATGCAACGTCAATCGCTATCTTCTGTGTACCAGAATCGTATTCCTTTATTATGCCTTATTTACTTCTCAAAGTCTTTTCATTCTTTTTCACTCCTTGTAACACCCTGCATCCTAATGGCATCGCGGTTTTACTTGGGGTGACAGGATTTAAATGATATATATTCTTCACTCGGTGGGAACAGAAGCAACGTCATAAGCTAATCACAAATCTATTTCCATGGTATATTCAAATGAGCTTCGTCCGTTAGTTTTATCTGTTCGAAACTTCACAGCAAGGGCACACTGTGCTACTAATTGAATCATTCTCATTGCACCCATATTCCAAAAGTTTTCCAGATTAAACGGATTTTTTTCTCAAGTCTACCACTTTCTGGAATATACACCAATGTAAATGTTACCTTGAATATTATAATACTAACGTATTCAATCTGGGGTCAATTCTCAATCTTCTACTCCCTCACTTCCTATCATCCGTATCTTTTATTTTTACCATGTTTTATATCACATTTATCAATGAGATTTTAACAGTAACTCACTAACTTGAGCGCCTCTTAAACATTGTATTGGGTGAATTTTAGTATTATATTTTCTTCCGTACGTGTCACACATGAGAGTTATAACACTGAGAAATCTTCCCTGGAGAATTCTTAGAATCAAATAAGGACTCGTTCTATATATAAAGTAACTGAAAATAGATTATATAAAAATCATTAATAGAGAATTTTTCAAAAGTTACAAAAATATTCACTCTATATCTTTACCTGAAATTATACGCGTAAGGCACGCTTTATTTGCGGTCCGATAAATATGAACCTAACAAAACATTTGAAATACACACATATGTGTGTGTATGTGTGTTGGAGGAGTAGATATCCATTTAGATTTTAATTTAAGTGTTCTTAAGACAAGGTCGCACTTGTAAAATACACCGTTATATTTGAAATAAGTATTCTCATATATGGTAGTGAATGCTGGACAATCTTTACACGGATGAGGAGAAAACTGGTCACAACAGAAATATGGCTCTACAGAAAGATACTGAGGATTACATGGACGGATCGAGTGAGCAACTTTTAAAGAAAAATGGCAACAAATCAAACGTATGTTCGGAATCAGGAAAAGACAGCTGAAATTCCTTGGACGCAACATGAGAAAGGAGGGCTTCCTATAGCCTGCCCTCACGGCGAATATTGAGTGCAAGACAGATAGGAGAAGACAGCGAGCCACTAAACTGACGAGCTTGCGTGAATGGATGGCAGAACCGGGTGTGCAAGCCTTAGCCAAAAGTAGAAAAGCTTTTAAGATCCACAAACGATAGGATTTTTTGAAACGTATGACCCTGAACGAACGCATCACATAGAAGAAAAAAAAGGAAGTTAGTGATGATAATAAATGATGATGATTTCTATATATGAATTTCTGTAGTTCTCTATAGATAATTCCTAAACTTAATTTGACGAGCCAAAGCGTCAACTCAGTAGTAACGGTTTATTTGACAGGATTTTTAATCATATATTTGCAGGTTGTCCGTATTCAAATGTACACGCGTATACATGTATTTGCTATCTTTAAATGCCTTTTGCCTTCTATGAAAAATGTTCAAAAATGTAAAACGAAGTGATGTTTCATAAATCGTATTTTTACATAAAATTGTTTATTGCCAGCGTTGTTAACCGCCTGACGAGGTGTCCTTGGACGTCGAAACAAATATGCACTTTTGTTGCGCTAACTTGCATGTTCCAATGTAACAGTTGGTTATATATGTGTGTGTGTGTGTTGCCATATGTATATGTATATATTGCCATATATATATATATATATATATATATATATATATATATATATATATATATATATATATATACATAATACCTTATACTGAGTTCATGAATTCAGAGTTTCATGCTTTATCTATATTTATCTAGCAGAAAACATGAAATTCCGAGTTGTAGAGTATTATGTATATATTTTATATATTAAATATATTAAATAACTCTGTTATTTAACACATTTTTACACAAGAGTGTATATATATATATATATATATATATATATATATATATATATATAGATAGATAGATAGATAGATAGATAGATAGATAGATAGATATATATTAGTAAACGAATTTTGCTCCCACATTTACCTATATTTATCCATCTGATTATATATATATATATATATATATATATATATTTATATATATATAATTATTTATTTAAAAATATGATTCCAAATCGCTACATAAGAGGTCTCATGTTTCAAAACAAGAGCCGAAAACTTCAATATATTCCTTTAAATTAAATTGAGTTGAAAGTAAAATGGGCTCCGTTCCATCTTCAAGCGAAATTTTTGTTGGAATAACGTATATCTGAAATTCACTTGTTTTAAAATTGTAATCAAAATCCCCATGGTAACAGCTATGGTGAATTGTCTACATTGGGTAGGCGAGTGTAGGGTGTTTATAATAAGTAGCGGTATAGAGATACTTTCAAGGTGTCAAGTCGGGGAAAGGTGGGGTGTCAAAATGAAACGGAAGATGTATTGGCCATCGTCTAGTTTGTTTGTCTATGGAGATTTATTTATTTATTTTATTTTATTTTATTATGAAAGGGAACTGTGCATATAAAGAAAAACTTTCGTAACGTTTGTTTTTTGACGACTTCATAAAGGGTTATCTTATATGTAAGGTATTTAAACTACTAATTAAGGCTATGGATCATGAAGTGTGTTATGCTGTATGCATGTTTTTAGTTAATTATTCCTACTATGAATCTGATGATTGGGCTATTTGTTAAACAAGTTATATAAATTTTTTTATCTAATAATTCAAACCAAAAATCTGATGATGCCTACAAAAACCGTTAACTCGTGTCTATTATTTAATAGATTATTATTATTTAGAAGTTTAATAATGTGCAATTTTTCATGGAGGCACAAAGGGCATGGGTCATCCCAAGCTTTTATATATATATATATATATATATATATATATATATATATATGAGAATATTGAAAAACAATTGGAAATACACTTGAAGACTGGAAATTTTATCAAGAAAACTGCATGTGGGTATAAAATTGTTATTTAAAAGTTAAGTAATCTTTTTTTGTAATATATATATATATATACATATGTGTGTGTGTGTGTGTGTGTGTGTGTGTAATTATTTATTCAGATTTATTTAAAATTCTAGAGATATAAAAGTATTTGAGGTGAAGCTTGCAAATGCTTTGGTTTGATGCGATACATTGTATAGTTTTAAGAGCTCCACATCTAGAAATGAAATGATGATTAACGTTTTTGAGATATGTTTGTGGGGGAGAGTTATTTAGTTTAGTTATGGACAGAGGGAGAAAACGAGTAGGTAGATGAGGCCATAATGGTGGCATTTGGCAAGGAATTTTTGGAGATGATCAAAGAAATGAAACTACGAACGTACGGTAATTGGAAATAGAGAGAAAACAGCTTGGGTCTGGCAGCAAGTGAAGGATAAGATTGTACGAAAGGATGGTGAGGTTGGAGACAATGGCAATGGGACGAAAACATCAAAACTTCGAGTAACGGAATGGAGAATATCAAGAAGATGGTCGACCAGAGAAGCGCCGATGGCTCTGCTTGAAGGGCTATGCCATGCCGAACTGAACTGAAATTGAATATATAGATATTTACTCAGATTTAATTTGACACATGTTGATCAGAGTTGAGCACTGAGAAGAAGTTACAATGTAAACAATGGCCTACAAAGTTGATGTGCTGAACATTGCTGAAGAGTATCAGCCTACCTATATACACTACGGTCGATCAAAATGTCCGTAGATTGACATGAATTCAATGGATTCATTGAATGTGCACATGTTATCTCTTATGTAATAAACAAATACATTTTCATTAATAGGTAACTATTTAATTGAAGTATATATATATATATATATATATATATATATATATATATATATATATATATATATATATATATATGTTCAAGTATAGGATTGGTCTATACTTTGTGTATAATGAATAAATTCCAATAACCAAAAATACTATTCTTAAAAGAGTGCTCAATACAGAGTAGAATAATTATAATTTATTCGAAACTTATAATATAAACATCATCACTTGATAAGATACCAAAAGTGTTGAAACAAAATGGCTATTTTTGTAGTGATTTCATAACATTTTTATGTTATAAGTTTCGAATAAATTATATATATATATATATATATATATATATATATATATAAATAATAGCTGGCCACTCGTATTCGAGGATATACGTCTAGTAAGGCGGGTAGCCCATCGCTATTGTAGAAGCCTGATCAGGCGTATTTCTGTTTGTTCAACACTCAGAAAGCCACCCGTGGTTCATGCTGCAAGGACTTAGTGATATGAATTTGATAGATTCATTGAATATGTACATGTTATCTCTTATGTAAAAACAAATACATTTTCATTGATAGATAACGATTTAATTGAAGATTATATATATATATATATATATATATATATATATATATATATATATATATATATATATATATATATATATATATATATATATATATATATTAGGCAAAAAGAAAAAACAAACATTACCTCAATATAGCCTCTAAGTGTCTGCTCCCAGACAGATACTTAGGGGCTAAGATAGCCGCGTACAGAACGGTTTGAAATAGACTATCCTCTATGATGAGTTTTTGTTTGTTTTTGGTATAAAAAATTCATATGCTCTGTTATAAGAAATGCATCGAGCTCCCTGTGGATCAGTTTTAATAATCCATATTACTTGGATCCACTCATATTCGAGGATACACGTTTATTAGGGTGGCTAGCCTATCCCTATTGCAGAAGCCCGCTCAGGAGTTTTTTATTTGTTCAACACCCACAGAGCCTAATTGTGATTTATACTTCAACTAAGGTAAGCAGACCATTGTTACAGTTTCTTGGAGAGAGTGTGTTACCTATCGTCGTCAACAATCTGAACAAGGCCAACACGCTCAAACCGTCGATTAGGATGACTTCCTGCTAGCAGAGCTATCGATGGGAACACAAGAGTTCTGTCTACTTAATTTCACTCACAAGATTTGGGTTGTGCCCGTGGTATGGTTTTCATGAACTTTCCAAATGTGCTGCACGCTGAGACCGTCTTCACCCGACCGATAACTTTTTGTATTTAAGTAGTAGTCCCTCTTTTATACAAGTTTCGTTAAAGACGATTGACAAGGCACTGTGGTTAAGCTTTTTATTTAATTTTTATTGTGTTCATATAAGTGTTTTCTTTTCTGGACACAATGTTTTAAAAAACTATCCGAAACTTCTGCATATACCAGCGCTTTGGACTATTCATTTACACATTAACAAGGACGATTTTTATTTTTTTAATTTTAACTGAATTTGTAGGGTTTTTTATGTAAGTATCTGAAATTATAGGAATGTTTTATTTTCCAAACACGGTCAGCATTTTGTGGCCGTCTTCATAGTTAACGATGAGTGTTGGATGTTTCTTTTTTATCATTAGTGCTTCATTATCTTTAATCTTTTTTTTTTACATGCGTATGAAGTTGTTATACCTGTATTTTCTACTAGCAATTTATGGATGGAGATGTGTGTGTGTGCGCGCACGCGCGTGTGTGTGCGTGACTGCGTGTGTGTGTGTGTGTGTGTGTGTGTGTGTGTGTGTGTGTGTGTGTGTGTGTGTGTACGCATGTTTTGGGGGTATAAATCTAGTCGATTTCATTCGGATTTTTTTCTTTTAGTTTGTATTTCGATCACTTTTGTGATTAAATATGTTTGTTTTTTTTTATCTTTACAAGAATTAACGCTTTCATTTTTTAGCAAAATGTATTACTGGTAAATTTTATTTTTTATTTTTTTACAGAAATGATTTGACGCCACATTTTTTATACAGAAATGTATTGGTGGTAATTGTTTATAGTTTTTACAAAAACTTATTGCTGGTAATGTTTATTTTCTTTTTTTTACAAAAATTTATTTTTGTAAATTTTTTTACAAAAATGTATAGCTCGTAATTTTCAATTATTTTTACTAAAATGTATTGCAGGTAACGTTTTTAGAAAAATATATTGCTGCTAATTTTTTTTACAAAAATGTATTACTGCTAATTTTTATTTAAACTTTTTGCAAAATTGTAATGCTGGTAAAATTTATTTTTTTTTACAAAAATGTAGCTGCTATTTCTTTTTAGAAAAATGTATTGATGGTAATTTTTATTTATTTTAGAAAAATGTATTGCTTGTATTTTTTCAAGAAAATGTATTGCTGGTATTTTTTTAATTTTTGTTACAAAAATGTATTGATGTATTTTTTTAAAATTTATCGGCGGTATATTGTTTTACAAAAATGGTAATTTTAACTAGAAAAATATTCCTATACTTTCATAGTATTTTCACCATAATTTACGTGTTAAGTATTTGCATATAGCAGGGAACTTAAACGGTTCTGCCAAACAGGGTGTGGGTGGTCCCGAGAACAGCAGCAATTAGGAGGTGGTTCCATGCCCCTCAAAACCTCAGTTTCAGAGGCCTTGCTACCGGATGTAGTTTACCGTCATCCACAGGACGGAGGACATGATCGGACTAAAGTAATGTTTACGTTCGCGTAACTATATATGCGCACAAATGACGGGGACGCAGAAATATTAAAGTTTACATTTTCTTTTAATTAAATGCGAGAATGTAAGGGACCCTGTTTCGAATCAAGGCTCTGGGCGCCATATTACACTCAGTGACTGGGTGTAATTTGGCGAATCCAGGATTGAAATTGAATGTAATTCTTAGAAATGAAAGACTCAAAGCGCGTCTTATAATTAACTAGCATATTCACTTCATTACAATGAGACAAGAAAAAAGTCATAGGGGACGCATATAAAGGGCGGCCATTTTTTAAATAGGGAGGTCATAGAGAGAAAATAAGCAAATTAGGAGAAAGACTTCAGTAAATAAATAAATAAGAAAGAAAGAAAGAAAGAAAGAAAAAAAAAAAAAAAAAAGTTATCCAAAGGAAATAAAAAGATACAGAAAAGTGTGAAGTTCGAATACAATTTCAAAGAAAGGAATTGGGAAATGTCAGAAATTCTTTAAAAGAACAACATCGCACTGAAAAGAGTAAAAATAAAATTCGAATAAATAATCCGCAATGAAGATGATACTTTAGGCAAAACTTGAAAACTAATAATAAAGCCGGTTTAATACTTGCATCATGATCAGAGGCCTTATTAAGAGAGAAATTGAAATTTTCAAGTAAAGAATATAAATTCACCATCAGTTTGAATTAATTCAAACCCAGAATGCATTCACAAATAGCGTTTTTGAATTTAAATACATACAACTAAGCGGTGAAATATTAGTACCGGTGGTATGTCACAAAAATGAAAGGTAAAATCTCGTAGAAACTAGCTATATGAGAACCGGCATTAAGTATTATATATATATATATATATATATATATATATATATATATATATATATATATATATATATATATAAGTGAACATAGAAGTCAACACTTAGAGGCGACAGTCTGTTTTATGCTAGATGCAATCGCCAGGCCACTAGCATGGAACAGACTTCTATGTTCATTTTTATATTTACACACGCTCTATCTCTGATATTGAGCACTTTATCCCATAAATATAGCACATCCTAAGACTATATTTCTTCATATATATATATATATATATATATATGTGTGTGTGTGTGTGTGTGTGTGTGTGTGTGTGTGTGTGTGTGTGTGTGTGGTTTTTAATGACGAAATGATATATATATATATATATGGTTTTAATGACGAAATAATAGGAAAGTCGGGTGATATCCGTAACTTTGTTACAACTGAATAATCTTAGTAACCAGATAGTTTTTTTCAGAGAATTTACGAAGCAACGAGGTTCGCTAGTGATACAAATAGAAAAACGTCAACAAACCGTCAATAGACACTAATGACACCAATTTGTCATTACATGTACAAAATTTATGACAAGGAGTTAGCGTCACACAAACGGTATATTGACTCAATTAAGTTTCCTGAAGAAATGCTTCAAGATACAGAATACTGAGGAAATGTTACCGCTGGGGAATTGCTGCATAGCCAAAACTTGAAGGCACCGTGATTGTGCAACGTTAACATCAAATAACCAGATTTATAAAATATGTATCTTTAAATGAATTTCAAGAAATAAGATTTCTTAAGTTTATTTCTACATCTTCTATGTGTCGTCTCCATTCATACATAAATGTCCTCAATGACACATGGCACAGTGGATAAAGGCGTTGATTCGATCCAGTGACAGAACCCAAATAGTGTGAGTTTAATACCCGGCTAAGGTAGTGGAGAACTTTCAGAGGGAAAATTAACACGAGATAACTGATAACTGACATGCATTAAACATGGCACGTGGAACCAGAACAGTCTACCCCAGTGAGCGAAATAAAGGGTTCAGTTCGACATTCCAACCAACTGAAGAAGGCCGGAGTGTACAACGGCCGAAACGTTGTAATAAATATGTCGACAAAGAGGAGCACAATAGTCCCAATAATGTAAATAATGTCCCTTCAAGAAGTTGGCTATTATACCCCTCCTCAATTCGCTGTCCTTTTTAGCACTTAGTAAATTTTGTCTTTTTTGTTATTTATCCTAAACCCTATTCTACCATCCATTGGATCAATATCACGAGGTAGATTATGCACTGTTTTCCTTCATCCCTATTGCCTTCAATCTGCCCTGTGTGTATCAATTTTTCCAAGTCCCGTTTCCTTATTATGAGGCCTAGAAATTTCAACTGTTTGTTCCTAGGTTAATTATAAGTGTCACTTTTATTTCTTTTTACTCTACAACTTAGTCGTTGCGTACATGTTCCGTCCTTGATATTCTGAGCTTCCGTCTGTAGAACCACATTTCTGTTGATTCAAATAACTTTTTTGTCTATGAGGAATTCTCCATAGTTCATTGCCATATAAGAGGACTGATATTACATAAGATTTCAGTACACTCCTCTTTGTTTATAATTTTTTTTTTCTTTTTGTTAATACTTTTTTTTAACTTTTGGAAAAGATCATACGGTATCCCTACTCGCCTTCGGATTTCAATGTCACACTTTCCATCCTCTGTTAAAACACTTCCCAGATATTTAAACTGATGTACTTATCTAATTTAGTACCTCCAACTTGTAAATAGCATATAGAGTGTTCTTTTTTCTAAGAACCCTGCATTCAGTCTTCTTGTAATTGATGTTTAGTCCTTTCTTCTTGCTTTCCTTCACTACCTTCTGTAAGAGTTCTTGTAGTTTTCTTTAAGTGCTTCATCTCAACACTGTGCCATCTGTATATATTATGTTCTTAAGATTGTGGCCGCTAATAATGAATCTTGGCTGGACTTCTAATTCTCTCAGAATTGCCTCATTGTGTAGTATTAATGAGTCCGGTGAGAAGACATCGCTTTGTCTTCTACCACTTTGTGTTTTTTGTATATTTAGTGAATTCGTTTGTTATTCGTATGGAAGCGGTTCGCTGCCAGTATAGTTTAGGATTATTCTAATATCCTTCCCAAATATATCAAGATTACCGCACAGTTCCATCGCTTATTTATTATGTACTTTAACAAACGGATTTGCATAACCTATAAAACAGAGGTGTATATTATTTTACAATTGTACGACCCTTTCTGATATCATTCTAAACATAAATATCGCATTCATTTCTCAGTGTCATTAACGAACCAGCACTGTTCTTGTTCTATTTAAGGTCTGATTCTGTGTACGTTCTATTAATCAGAATATGATGATAATTTTTGTTATATGGCTCATTAGAATGAATATACGATGGAGTTTACTTTTGTGCACTCCTGACTTCTTAGGTAGTGTTATGAAAATGGATATACTTAGGTTTTTCGGTATATCCATACTGTGAGGCATCCTCCCTTAGATCGAGTAGAAATTCAATATTTTGATTATATCCAACCTGAGCTCTATCAAGGTAATGAAATTCTGAGAACTTGCGTTTCCTAGATTATATATGTGATTTGGATGAAGACCAACGAATGGTCTTTTTCTCTTCTTCTTTTCATGTCGTTTTTCCAAGTATCGTATCATCCCGTGTTGTTGGGTGTCATGACGTTGATGTGTTAGTATCACGTCTTCACGCGTCAGTTCTGTAGTGTCGAGATTAAATCTGTCGACATGTGAAGACGCGGCATTTGACAGCTACCCAAAGAAAACAAGAAGTATATATATATATATATATATATATATATATATATATATATATATATATATATATATATATATATATATATACAATTATAAAATCTCAACGAAGACATTAGAAAATTTATGTCGAATTTCTTCAAAAACAACTAGAACCTAATGTATTCCTTATTTCCATCAACGGCCTTCTCGCTGTCGTCAGTTCTCGACTCAGTATCTACACCCTTGTGCAAATTAATTAAAACAAGTCCTTTTTTTCTTTCTTTCACCATACGGTCAGTTTTTAGAGTGTAATCGATTTATAGTTTTTCTCAGATTAAGTCATTTGCAGTAGTGTGCAGTAATAGGAATCTCTTTTCGCGTTTTATGATGACATTTGTTTAGCATTGAAAAATATTGCGTCATCCGTGATTGCATCAGATTTTTATCACGCCCAGACACTATAGTCTCGATTGCTGATTAGTTGTACTACAGCCATAGCCTGCGATGGACGTTACTCCATTTCTTTCTGCATTCTTTTGAAGATTCGAACTCCGCTGTGCGATTCCTCAATCTAAGCCGCTATACATTACTCCACCTTGCCTATATATATATATATATATATATATATATATATATATATATATATATATATATATATATATATATATAATTCATGTAAAATTTTCATTGTGAATAAAATGTATATCATGTTTTAGAAACGCTTAACTTGTGCATTTCTGTTTAATTATTATTAATTTTTTTTATTTCGTTGATCTTGCACCATTCTATTCCATATATCTTCCGACTTACCACTAACTTTTTGAAACTGTTCGCATATCTCTAATAAATACTGCCACAAAACATGCCTTTCAAGTTCCATATTTTCTTCAGTACCATAACGAGTGTGAAGATCTTTATCCGAGATAAGTATTCTCTTTTTGTTTCTCTCCGTGATATCAACAGATAGTGTGTTATAGTGAAAAACACGTATTCTATAGTTAATAGACTTTCCCACCTATAATAAGTAGTAGTAAGAGTAACGAGGGGGTCGGTCAGACAGTCGATGTCGGACGACAGTTAGTCGAATACTAAAGTATCCGCGACTACAACTAGATTACCCTGTGCAATGCTTATTATATCAAGTTCCTAACGTTTTGTACGTTGAACCTATTTTAGGACCAACTTAGTACCAATACAAGCCTCCACTGCGAAATCACTCCACAACATTGTGATATCATCAATTTGGTACAAATTCTCTCTGTGTTTCCTGTAATTAAATGTGGCCTTCTTGACTGGAATTGGCGATCAATTTGAATCAAAAATTACAACAGGATTTTATGTTTTACTTTCCCTAAGTCATATTCTATTTTGTACATAAACAAATGCTTTATATCGTCGAATTGCAATTGACTGAACCATTCTTACTCATTCGTTAGACGCTTTCTGAACTAACTAGGTACATTTGATTATTACATGAATGCTTTTTCCTGAGTGCATTTAATCTGCATTTGCCATTCTCTACTGCCTTATCTCTCTTGGCATTTCCTTCTTATGCCGCTCTTCTGAGCCTTCATTGATAGCGATACAGTAAGTCTCTTTAGATTTCATCTCCAAAGTCATGTCCATATCATTTCGTCTATAAGACCTTTAATCTTTTACCTGAAAAGTCTGTACATTTGATTCTCTCTCTATTATTTCAATATTGTTTTTCCGCTTCCTGGTTCACTGCTCATAACTCTAGCAGTAATCGTGTAAATTATTATTGTTATTACTATTAGTAGTAGCATTAATAGCCATAGTAGTCTTAATAGTAATAACAAAGATGTCATGCTGCTCTAAAAATACACAACGGACAATATACACGTTATTACTATTATTATCTACTCTAGTTTATTCAAGTTATCTTTCATGATCTACGGGTGCAGACTTGAATTGTATTTTCTTTGTAATTACTATTAATATTATTATTATGACTGTTCGTTTTATTTCATTGTTAATAATATTATTATTATTTCTTTTGATTTCTGGTGTGTGTGTTCATTTATTTCCAGGCCCTGCCCAGAGACCTAAGGTCAGAAATGGCACTATGACATTTTCCACTGAGCACAAAAAAAAATACACATATTTTACATAAAGCCCTTCGTAAGGTGTGGGCTCTACTCATGAGAACAATTTTTGTATTTCTTTAAGGTATGGGCTACCAGGAATACTTTCAATGAGTCTACTGGAATCTTTTCCAACCAACTCGTGGGCTCCATCTACAGGGATTGTTGATGTTCTCATGTGACATATTTTTGAGATTTCGATTTCAAGGTCCTTGGATTTTGATAGTTTTTTGATGATCATCAAAGCTATTATTATTATTATTATTATTATTATTAATAATAATAATAAAAATAATAATATTACTGCTAGTTGTATTTCATTGTTATTATTAATAATATTATGATTATTATTCGCTTTTTGTTTAGTACGCCCAATTATTATGTCATTACCTTAGAGCTAGGGTAAGTCAAGGTAGAAAATATATACATTTCATTTGCATAATTTATGATATTACGTGAAAGTTAAGATGTACATTGGTTATAATTTACATTGCCCTCCTGTGTAGATGAGCAGTTTCAGACAGTGCAATGCTTTAAATTCTATACCTGTGAATGTGCTTGCCTGTACCTTCCTTGGTCGTGATCCAGAGCTCCATTTATAATAACTATAACACTAGTTTTAAGATGCCACATTTTTTCCTTTCATTTCTAAAACCCTGATGTTTACTCCTTTTATCTTATTCTTAAGCAGATACAGTTTTTTTCTGATAGCTCTGCCATATCTATAAGAAAGCATCGTTTTTTGTAAATTTTAATCTCTATGTCTGGACTATTAGGTTTTATGTCTGCCAGTAGGAATCATACAGTCCCAAGATACAACTACTTACTATTACTACAAATACAACTACTACTACTTCTACTACTGATAATGATAATAATAATTATTATTACTATTGTTATTATTATTAAATTTAAGAGTTGAGCGCGATTTAAGAAAGAAAGGAAAAACACAGCGTTTGACAATGTTAAACAATATTTCAACAGAACGTCTGTCTTCTTCATCTTATATTTTTTTGGAAATTTCTAGGATAAAAATATATAAATCTACAAATAATTATAAGGTTTTGTACAGGCGTTGCTTGTCTTGTAATGAAAATAAAGGCTGTCCTAATAATGAACTTATGAAAGCATATGTAACGCCGCCAGCGTAAAGTCATGAGTAATATGATAGTGATCTTGCTCTTCTTGGAATTTTCTGTTAGTTGATTAGTTATTGAGAGGAATCAATCAAACAACTCAGTATGAATCATATGGAATTTTTTGCGTTATCCTGTTCATTCCCACGGGCCGGAAAGTTAGTAATTTATGTATATAAACATCCTCATTTTTTTTAAAGGTCGACGGGTCTGTAGATTCTAAATATTTTTTTCAGAATATACACCTTAAGAATATTTTTCAGAATGTGCACCTTATATAATTTATTATTATTATTACTATTATTATTATTATTAGTAGTAGTAGTAGTATTTCGGTTTTAAGCCATAGTGAGTTAGTGGTAAATATTTTCATTTCCAAAACAATATTGCATAACAGTTCAGTACTCTTTTTTTAACGAACGTTTTCTTTTCCTTTTTACTTTGCTTAAGACATATGTTGCAATCTCAAGGCACCTTCGAATTTCACTATCAAAATTTTCCGTCTTTAGTTAAAACATATTCTAGACATTTAAATTTGTGCAGTTACTTCATTTTGTTGTCCCCAAATTGTCGTTCACATCTGGGGGAGTAAGCATGATAAAATATACACACATATTTTCTAGTTCATGATCGTTGGGTTAGCTCAAATAGATACAGAAGTTTAGTAGGCTTCGTGCATTATCAAAATGGCTCAATATAAACAACAGCGGTTACATACCTTAAATAGTTGGTTTGTTCAGGTAATCGAAACATTAAAAGGGTCGTGTTGACATATATTAAACAAAATAAAACATTTTTCATTTAAGTCACCAGGTAGTTAGGTTGTAATTTCGCCATTTAGTCATTCATAATGAATTATAATTAAAAGAGGATTTCCCAAACTAATTAGTAAAATATCACTTCGGTTACGACTTCACGAAGAAAAGAAAACGCTAATTCAAGTCTCATTGGGTGATTTCCGCCGGAATATAACTTTCTTGTGTCTTTTTATGAATAATTCCATGGTAATTGTTCAGAGAAACATTTCTCTAAAGACAAATTGTACATATGAGAACTAGTTAGGACTTCATAGGGACCCAGGGGTCTTATGGTGGCTATAGTAAGAATAGTAAGTAAGAATGTGTTGTTTTGGTGTAAGGAATATTGTGGTATGTTTGGATCAGTAATAATTGCGGCTAAGTTTAATTATAAGACAGACAAATATCAGCCTTCCCCATCCCCCCGTTTTGCACCTGTACCATAGTTCTTGTAAATAACTATAATACATATTATTTTCCTCTATGCTACCTAGGCTTTAGGATTTTTAGCACATTATAAGATTGGTGGCAATGTCTAATCATTTTACAGATGAATTTGCTAGATGTAACTCTAAGATCTTTGCTAATAGTTTCGTCTATCGCATTTCTATGTTGTCGATGAGCAATATTCAGGCTTTTCTTTCCCAGTCAAGATTGATCTTCTAAAATTTATATACAATCATTATTTTGAGTCTTCATAATACTTGTTCTTTTATTGTTCTCTCTCCTAGGGTGTTTTCTTCATACTTTCTAATACTCACGAACCACTTGCGTCTGAGTGTCTTTATTGCCTTGCTTGTGGTGAAATGATTAAAAAAAAAAAGAAAACACTTAGACTGCTAAAATAACGATCGTTGAATGACTGTCTGAATGTTGCTATAAAAGGGAAGGTAAATTAAGATGAACCAACTGTTCGTCGAAAAATTAATAATGACACGGACAGTTAAATATGGATGCACTTTATTAATATTCAATGAAAAAGTTTGGAGAAATAATAATGTTCGTCACATGATAGAAACACGAAAACACAAAATTGCTTGCTTCAAAAAGTAATTACGTCTATTCAAAGATGTCCGTCTGATTTTTATTCTTTCATTATAAAAGTCGCTATACAAATGCGGTCAAACAATTTTTCAATTCTTAACTGTGTTAGAACGAGTGTAATGAATACATTGAAAGCAGAAAATATGAACATGTAGATAGCAGTAGAATAGGATGTGAATCTTGGATGCAGGAAGGAAATGAAGATAGAAGATTTAGCAGACAGATTTAAGAATCTTACAAACGTTATTTCAATTGCGACAGGAAATCATAAAATACAAATTTGAATTTTCTTTTATTTCTTTGTCATTTGATGATTGTCAGAAAGTATAAAGATATTGAGATAACTTTACCACGACACTGATGTAACTACCATTCAGAAAGATCTATGCTTAAACATAAACACTGTTGTTTAAATTTCAGATAGAAATAAATGTTAATATGAATAAAAACAAAAGGAAAACGTTTCTTTACTTAGACAAAAATTTCTTGAGTGGGGCAGCTATTGAGATTTGACACACGGTTAACCTGCTCTCCGAACTTTTTCAAATATATCATTTTAAACGAAATATTCTTTTCTCGTCCGTTGAATAATGCCGGGGTGAGACACCTTCGAATAATTTCGCGCTAATAGTAGTTGCTCGATAATACTTGTTTGAATAGTAATCTTTATAGTGATCCGAATAGAGAAATAGGTAATAAGAAAATAAAAGAAAATATTCAACAACATTTACTCACTTTCATTTTTAGGCATTAGATTCTATCACGAAAATCCTCTATGGAATGTTATGTGATGAAATTAATATCACTAACTTTACTTCCACTGTTGGCCTTAAGAATATTTTCTAGTTTTCTTAAATTTAAATATTTTGAAAACCTGATATTTTTTTTACTGTTGTGTTTAAATACATATTTCAAAATAAAATCCTTACATTTCCCTTGATTAAGTCCATCTCAGGAGGAAAGGCGTTCGAAAAGAAAAGTTTTCCTTTTCTTTTTATTCACAAACTCTGTTAATCCTAACATACTCGAAAAATACCCGAAAATGTTCAATAATTGCGGTACGTTGAACACTAGTAGATGCAATGAAAGAAAAAAGTATTTGCTGGAAATGCTACAGACGATTGGCTCTGATATTTTTAAACCCAGATCATGGCTTAAATCGTATGGCGACAAAAAGTCATGTATGCTATATTTCCAACTAGATTTAAGCTATTTTATACGGGAGGCTCTTGAGCCTTCATCACAATAAGTCAGTCAGTTATGTGCCCTGCATGATACACGCTTAGATGATCATGTATCTTTCGATACATGACTGATGAAGCAATTTTTTTCCTGCAGTAGATTGCTATTTCTTTCTGCGGTAGACCAGTTGCCATCCAAGGCTAAAGAACAAGATCAGCCCTGGTATTTACCTATAGTCGGGTTCTCCCCCGACTATAGGTAAATACCAGGGCTAAATACCTTTCCCATGTAAGTGAATGCAATTGTTTCGACTAGAATTCGAACTCAGCTCTCCGATTCCTCAATCCGAGCTGTTATCCATTAATCCACTGTGCCACCTCTCACAATAGGTAGGAATGAGTTAAAGCGATAGGCAACAATAAACTACAGAACTCAAAACTGTTCGCTACATATAAGTATTGTTTTAGTATTTAAGGTTACCTTTTAAAAGTTCAATAATTCTTCTGACGCCATTTAAAGACAATTTGATGTGCGTAGGTCCTTACTTTCCTTATAAACATTAATTTCTATTTCATCGGCGACTTTCGCTGGATTTTGCAATTAGTTTCGATTATTCCCAAATTTACTTCCACGTTATAAAGATTGTACAAAAAAAATCGTCGCAAAAAATCAGGTAAAAATTTCAGCGAAAATAATCGCAGTAATGAAAATGTGGAATCCAAAATTTCAGGATTGCGAGTCCAGATTCGGCCAGGAATGCTTTTAATTTGCTCATGGAGTCGATTTAATTCCAAAATGGTATGATATGTTGGGCTACGGCCTCAAAGAGTAAAATTGAAAAAGTCTGGCACGGGGAAACACTGACATTCGAATTTATTATATAAACGGATTTTCTTTAAGCAGCTAACACTGACCAAGATTCTCCCCGAAAGTTTTGATTTATGACTCAGAAAAAGAGACATCACGCTTGAAGAAGGAACAACTGATGGCATGAAAACCCAAGTTTTCTTTTTTGTTGCATTTGTTTTTATTTAGTTTTTTATTATACAGGGTTTTCTTTTCTCATTACGTGTAGATACTTCCAAGTCAATGAATAGAGGAATATATCGAAATTCTTTGCCAATTAAGGAATGTATTAAGACGACAACACCCGTATCTTTGGACAAGTAGACACTATCAGGTTCATCATAGAAACCTGACTGTTCTTCCTTTACATACCATGCAGAGAGTGTGATCGGTCTGCATCCCTAACACATGGTTTTCTCTTTTACCCTAATCTAAAAACACCGTTTAAAATGTAAATATTTCTGATCATGGACAAGATTAATGCGACTGTTGATAGTGAACTAGACATAGGAAAACTGTATGTGACCCCATGGGATTACATTGAAGCGGACTAAGGCGCTATCGCTTTATGTACGAAAACTTTTTATTAATGTTAAATGACTGGATACTGGCATATTCAAACGGTATTTATCCTACATATCCTCATAAAATGCACTTCTTTGGTACTTCGACGTAGTGCAATCATTAAGAAGAGTTGGTTGTCTCGCAAATAAATTACAACTAAAAAGTTGGATTAATCCTCACTGGGTGCTCTGTACTCTCGGCCTCGTGCCACATCTAAGCCCCCCCCTGGGGAAATCAGCATAATATTAACTTCTTACCTCCTCCTCTTACGTACATAAAACAAAGTAATTCATTAAAAGTCAAACTGAAGTAGCTCTTGGGCATTGTATTGGGCAAACAATAGCGTAAAAAAATTCCAATGCAGATCACCAATTTCATTTCTACTTTTTCTATAATTTTCAAAACTTTTTCTTAAAGAAAATATACTTGTCTTTCCTTAGCTACACTTCCATCGATTTCAGGTTATTCAGTGCAATTCTGAAGAGGTGTGATCGAAAACTTTTTTCCTGTTCGATATTATACAAAAGTTTAGCCAGATGATTAAAGCTATTCTTATTTTTGTTCTTTTTTTTTTTGGAGCGGGGAGTGGAGAGGAGTTTTATATTATATTTCTGACTTTTTGTTAATCTTTATTCGGTAAAATATTTATCACAACAATCAGCGGAAACAAATGGTAACTGATCTAAGAAGTCACGCTAATCATTATAAAAATATGATTTTATTTCTTTGATCCATTTCTTAGATGTTCGTCCGCCCATCGGCTTAATTCTAAGAAAATGCGATGGAACTATTGAGTAATAAGAAGCATATGTTTGACTCTATTTACATGGATTACGCTTTTCAAATTTTTTATTAATTTCTAAGCATTTCATCCCAATCAAAGCAATAAAGTCACTAAAACGCAAGAAGTTACAGAGTGATAGGGAATATGGAAAACAAAATAAAACAATATTAAGAAAAGTGAATATTTAAAAACAAATGGGAATTAAGAAGACATAAGTTAACGATTGACATTGTATCAAAATAATTGAAGATCAAAGTTAACTAGAAAACCACAGGCCGAAAGAGAGTTACACAAATTTGCCAGTGAAGAAACTGTTAGCATAGAATTTACGGTTACATCTAGCCATTACAGCTGTAAAATCACGAGACCTTGATGTTAATCTCGTACTGCCCTTAATTTCCTAAAGTCTAGGTATCAAAGAGAAAAGGCACAGGGAAGGTATGTTAAGGCGGTAAGAAAGTGTCTGATGCCGTGATGCCAGATCCGAATCATTAATATTGCAGATTCTGCTTTGCATTTCACCGATAATCTCTAAAGACATAGCAGAAGCACCAGACCGGATGTAACAGCAATATTCAATGCATGGACTAATGGTAGACTTATAAATGCGTAAAATAGATTCTGTCGAGAGAGATTTTCAAGCACGGCACAATGAAAATCAAAAGGAAGGTCAACAGTGAACTGTTAATATCTTTGGGTTGCACCACTAAGAAAATCTTGTAGAATAAGAAGTTAATTCTGTCTGCAGAATAGGAAAGACGGGGGTTTATCATTACTAAGAACCCATCCCAAATACCAAAATGTAAATTGTTATAAAAACGTATAACATAGTGGCCGATATTTAAGTAAGTCTTCACACAAAATGAATATTTTTATACTAATTTTTCACCTAATACATAATGCAAAATCAACACGAAGTAGAGCGTTGCTGAATAAGGTTGGTGTATGAACATGAGAGGATGAGAAAGGAAGTGCTCTTTATGTTATATAGTAAAGATAACGGTTTACCCTAGTGTTACATAATGCAAAGGCTAGGCCAGTATGGTCAGCGATTGGTCAGTATACCTGATGCTTCTGGTATTCTGAGTGTGGTGGATTGCCTTTGACTAAGTTTTGGAGATATGTCCAAAACGGTGCGATGTCGGGAAAGGCCTGCAGAAATTTTGAAGCGTCGATACGTTGGAGAGGCACTAAGACAACGAGCGAGCAAGCGTCCCCTTGAAGTCATTCCTCCCGCTGCCAATTAGAATGGATGTTATCACATTTGTGCCTCTTCTCTAAATAAACGAATGAGAAAATCAAAACGCCTTTCGTTGATACAATCTATGAAGTGCCTTTGGGATCCCAGGGGCAAAAAAAATGCATAAGACAGACGT
The DNA here is from genome assembly GCA_903632075.3 of Acanthosepion pharaonis. Lineage (NCBI taxonomy): Eukaryota > Metazoa > Mollusca > Cephalopoda > Sepiida > Sepiidae > Acanthosepion > Acanthosepion pharaonis. The sequence goes on from CAHIKZ030005506.1 coordinate 1,077,763, forward strand.
ACTGTTAGAATGTTGTTTAACATTCTTAAACAATGTAATTTTATATATTTTTTATGTCTTAAATTGCGATATTCTGTAAGTGTTGTAACCATAATAATAATAATAATAATAATAACAAGAACAATGAGTGAACAATGAAGACCAAATATAGTCATATTCGATACAATGAAAAATGAATGAATGAATGCCAAATAATTGATGTGGTTATAACTCCTACGAACTGAACTGAAATGAACAGAAGGTTGAGATTTCCAGATTGTGGAAAATAACGGAGAAAATTGTAAATCGCACTCTGAGAGAGTTTGGGTCACGCAGCTCTGTCTATTTAAATTTAAAAACTGCTCCACGGGAGCGCTTCTCTGCGCTTGCTTAGTCTCACGCTTTCCACTGACATAAGGTGGAACAACTACATTGAATCAATGGCTTCATCTAATGCAAGGAAGGTTGGTTCTCTGTGTCGCGCCCGAAGGTTTTTCTCGATTGAGTCCCTCGTTGAAATCTACAAATCAACCATTCGTCTTTGCATTGAATACTGCTGTCATATATGGTCTGGTACCCCCGCTGTTCATCTCGAGGGTCGCGACAAAATCCAGAGACGGATTTGCAATGTGATAGGTATGCTCTGGCATCTGGTCTACAGTCACTGTTTCAAAGACGTACTGTGTCATCCCTCTGTCTTTTCAACAAGTATTTTCATGGCAACTACTCTGACGAGCTACTTTCACTGTTTCCCTAACAGCATGAATTCAAGTATGCTACTAGGTTGGCATCTCGGTCCTCCCCTTTCACTGTTGAAACGTTTAAATGTAACCGTCTCTTCTACTCCAACAGCTTCTCATTCCTCACTACCCGACAGTGGAAATCGCTTCCTCTTACTTTCTTCCATGAGAGCTATAATCTTCAAATAGTCAAATGTAATGCCAATCGACATCTCATACCTGTCTTTTTCTATATCCTTTCCTTAAACGCACTCTTTACTCTTGCTTTCACACTCTGTAACCCCTTGCGTGCTAGTAGCACTCCCGCCTTGAATGGGGTGGAATACATAAGAAAAAATCAACTGGGTGTACAATGCACATTGCAAACGCTACAAAAATCTGCCTTATGAGTACAACGAATATACTTCGAAAAATAGTCTGTCTGAGGTCCTTGTCGATACTTGACAGGCAGTATCTGTCCTTGTACTCGAGACACCTAAAGCGCTATAGTACCATGAGACTTTGATAATAATAATAATAATAATAATAATAATAATAACTGAGCTAAAATTAATTTGGTTAAATCAAAATGTAAAAGTTCAATTATTTAAGGTGAGTCCCGTTTCTACATTCGCGAATGTAGATTTTATTCTTGTGGAATAAAATCCTTTTTCTAATGATGCCAGTTAATCGGCGAGAGTAAAATTTTTTTATCCAGATTTTCACACTCGGGCTCACACAGGAACACACATATACGCACATTTTAAAAATTTTGGGGACAGGTTCCTCATACCGAAACAAGGTCTAAAGTCAATATAAACACATTCGCAAATGCTTCGTTTTTGAGTTATTAAAATTTTCAAGATTACGGTAGACGATGTTAAACGTACAATCAAAAATACAATCCAAAAATACTTTTACAAAATTTAGATGCTGGTTATGACACCAAAACAAGGTAAATTTGTTCATATAGACATATGTCCAAAAGATCATCGCTGTATTTCAACACAGCAATTCATAACAAATGTTCAAAATTTCCTCGACTTACTTTTGCAGACGCCTGCACCCGTCGGATCATTAACTGGTGGATCCTTTCAAATATTCCCATGCGATGTTGAATGACACGTTGATGAAGTATCTCTATATTATTAATGATTGCAGCATAAACCAATTGTTTTAGGTGGCCCACAGATAAATATCTAAAGGATTGAAATCGGGAGAACGTGAAAACTATGGAACCAGTCCTCCCCTATCTATCCATCATTCATGGCAGATGTCAGCTAGTATATCGCGAACAATGTGACTAAAATGTGCTTGAGTCCCATTATGCATGAACCCCATGCGCCTTCTTATTAGCAGGAGTACAACTTCTAGCAGTTCTAGAAGTGTGTTCCAAATAAAGTCCCTGTAGACAGCTCCTATAAGACAGCCTGGAAGAATAAATAGACCTACCAGACAGTCAGCTACAATTCCAGGCCACACATTAACCGTAAACTGATACTGGTGTCTAGCCTATATTACACCATGGGGATTCCGATAGACCAACAAATGTTGGTTGTGGAAATTTGTTATGCCAACTCTTTCAAATGTTGGCTCATCCGTAAACAAGACTGAAGAGACAAACAACAGATCAAAAGTTTGTGCAATAAACGATTGGCATGATACAAGAGCTGCTATTTAAGTACCCACCATCCGGTACAATTAGATGTACGACATACTATGGCCATTGCAAGTGTGCTGATACCTGAATCGTCTACGTCAGTCTGTATAATATTTTCCTCGTTGTCAGCGCATTTCGATCTTCTTTGATTCAAAGTTTGTGGTGCCATGGACCCTGTCTCAGCAACCCGACAATAAATACCAGCGAAGATTGGTTGTCTCCGCTGCTTTCGGTCTGGTAACTCAATCTGATACAGCCATGCCAAGCAACATTTCAAGCATTACCATTCGCACGACCGTATGTAAAAAAAAAAAGATATCTGTTTGCTCACGATATGAATATTCTGCCATTCTTAAATGGAACACTTCTCAGTAAACTCAGCCCTGCAGACGTTAAACACTGAATTCAAACTAGCCACAAATTTATACTCATGACAAATGTAACCTAGTCTACATGTCAACACAGTGCCATCTACCGTGAACTTTCTTTAAACTTAATAACTCAAAAACGAAGAATTTGCTGACATTTGTTTAAATGGACTTTTGTACTTGTTTGCGTGTGGGAACACGTCCTCAGCGTTTGTAAAAGTATTTTGAAAATATATATATATATATATATATATATATATATATATATATATATATATATATATATATATATATATATATATATATACGTATGCTGGCCAGCGTACCTTGACGATCTGCGTAGGTGAAACCTAGGTAGATTTGCCTGGCTCTTTAGGTTCATTTTTAGATTTGCTCTACTTAGCGTATTGAGCACTTTGCTTAGTTATTTTTATTTTACTCGTGTCGGAGTTTTTTTCTTTGGACTCTGAGCTTGAATTCTGGTCGATTGTTTTCGCCAAAATTACATGTCCATAGTTCTTTCTTTTTTTTATTCCTTTTTTTTTCAGTAATTATTGGTTTGTATATTTATAAGCCAATACACCTAAGGTTTTTCCGTTCGAGTATACTTACTTATATTTATAAGATTATTATTATTATTATTATATATATATATATATATATATATATTATATATATATATATATATATATATATATATATATAGTCAACGACGAAATTATTCGTACACCTATCAATTTCAGGATATTTGATGGTTACGTATTGTTCTGAAAATTGATTTTTATATTCCTTTTATATGCTTATTAACATATAAAAACATGATATCATACGGGCATTAGATTCTGCGAAATGTATAAAATGTAGAAAACTGATGTAAGTACGAATAATTTCGTTGTATATATATATATATATATATATATATATATATATATATATATAATAGCACTGTTATATTACATCCAGCACTCAGTAAACACCACCATTCAGCACTCTAATTGGAATAACACACACACACACAGACACACACACAGACACACACACACACATATATATTTATATGTGTGCTTGTGTGTGTGTATGTATGTATGTATATATATATATATATATATATATATATATATATATATATATATGTGTGTGTGTGTGTGTGTGTGTGTGTGTGTGTGTGTGTGTGTGTGTGTGTATGTATATGTATGTATCAATGTATGTATGTAGAGAAAGGGGGGATTTTTATTTACCTCAATGTGTTAATTTGCTACCAGGCGAAAATAAATCTGAAAATTATTCTATTATAAGCATTTTAAAATCATTTTTTCTGAACCAAACTTAAAAGAAATAATTTTCGAATGGAGGAGACGGGAAGAGATATCTGTTGATTTACCTCTGAGCAAAGCAGTTTCAATTATCTACGTGACAATTCCCGCTTCTTTTTTTTTTTTCAGTTAATCTTCGCAAACTATTAAATACTTGGTAAACAAACAAAGAAATATCCTTATCTTGTCCCGTTTTCCCCATGTTGTAACCGAATGATAGATATGATTAGGACAATGGACACTAAGGTCGGAACTGGAAGGATTTATCGTTGAGATCACTAATCAAACGACTGGAGTATAATCTCTTTTCCATTAGTGAAAAATTACATACGCACACACGCATTGAAATATAAACATGCGAAAGCACTAACGGACACACACAGACACGCATACACAGACACACACACACATATAATAGATAGATAGATAGATAGATAGATAGATAGATAGATAGATAGATAGATAGATAGATTAAAAAATGTGTGTACATAATGATATTGCCTTATTGCGATCTTCACATCAAATCTGAAAAAATCTGATTTGAAAAATTCGCTATGAGGCATGAAAACAACAGTACCCTTGCTATGTTGATAACTCTGGCCATTCTGCCTATGAATTTAAACGTTCTCTACAATGTTTAGCATTCAGTCAATCAGTTATGTGCCATACGTGATACATGCTTAGGCGATCATGTATCTTTCAATATATGACTGACGAGGCAGATTTTTTTCCCGCAGTAGGTTGCTATTTCTTTCTGCGGTAGACCCTTTGCCATCCAAGGCTATAAAACCTGCTATTTAGTCATAGCTGAGGAGAGAAGAAAAGGATTCATACTTTTCCCAAAGGTATTTGCACGTAAATGAATTCTTCAATCCGAGCCGCTATCCAGTGCCTCCCTCTTAGTATTTGTCATTATTCCGCTATAAATGCAGCCAAAAAGCACACAGATGCAATTTATTTAAACCATTCCCAAGATAACTAGAAATTTTTTTTAAATACAAAAGATAATTAAAAAATTAAATTTCAGTCTTTTAGAGTCTTTAAGATAATTTTTTTCTTCAAATTTGCTTATTCTATGGGTATAAACCAGGATAAATATTTATTCATTTTGTTCGTCCTAATTTAAGATGAATCATGATTAACCGGTGTTGTTTAATCATAACAACGGATTATGTTGATAATATAAAAAGCCGATTATTTACACTTCGTCAGCAAGTGTTAAATTAGGGAACAGGCTTGGGAGATAATCCCTGTTTTGTTGCAGGAGACCAAAAGCTTTTAGGGATTCCAATAGGGATTTTATGATTCAGTTATAAAAGGCAATGACAGAGGAGATAAAATCCGTTTAACAGGTGCCTACGTATTCATGAGATTATGATTAAAATATTAACGTTTTGTCACTCTGAAATCCCTTCGGGCAAACGATTAGTTTACACATATTTGCATGGCTTCTGACAGAAGCTAACCTCGTGTATGTATATACAGGAATCCCTCGATTAGTGCAGCTAATGTGTACATCGGTAAATATTAAAAAAAAAATTCAATTACTATAGTTAAACGGAAGGATGATTTACCGAACTAATCAAGTATTATGTATGCGTTGATCGACTTTTGGTATGCAATAATTATAACGCATTAATCGAGGGATTATGTATTAGTAGTTTCCTCCTTCCCTCCCATTTATTTTATCTAATTACACACACACACACACAAAACACACACACACACACACACACACACATATATATATATATATATATATATATATATATATATATATATATATATATATATATATATATATGTGTGTTTTTTTTGAGAAAGAGTTACAGACAGAGAAGGTTTTTATAACTGTACTTAAGTTTTAAATTTCTTTAAGACATTTCAAATTTATTTTAAAAATTTGAATTTGTTTTCAAATATTAAATCTCTTTTAAAAATTAATCCGCTTTGCGTCACATAACCTGGCAGCAATATCTGTTTACATATATGTAAAATCTTGCACAATGAGAGTTGGTGGTAATAAAAGTGCTCGATATAAAATAACAGAGATAAATTTTCTAATTTTAATAATAGATAATTTTTTCCCCCACCGTTCTGTACAACTCACAGTCACATCAAACGACGAGGAAAAATATATGTATATAGCATCGAGCATTTCGGACGCAATGTGGAAGCGAATCATACCGGGTGGGGGCGATCTTTTTCTTAATAAGTTTTTCTCGGATATTCAGGCCGACAGATGAAAATAAATATATGCACTATTTTTTAAAAAAATGATAAATTATCGGATCATCTATTTAAATATGTGTATACACAAAAAATAATTTTTTAAATTTATATATATATATATATATATATATATATATATATATATATATATATATATATATATATATATATATATATAAAAAGAAGAGAAGAGAGGTGCCGCAAACGTTATACTTTTCTCTCGTTGGAACCACTACAACATATTTCTTTTTTTATATATATATATATATATATATATATATATATATATTCCTTCTTGCTCTTTTCTAGTTATCGCTTATTGCAAAATTTGTCAATTCTGGTTGTTAGTTCTGTTATTTTTTTGCATCTGATGATGTTTACTCACTTCACAGTTCATGAGTCCAGCAATAGACTGTTTCAATATGAACTATGAGAAGTTAATTTTTTGGGATTCCAATATAGTAAATTATAACCATGGAATATTAGTGTTTCAGCTTTTTTTTTATATATATATATATATATATTTTATATATATATATATATATATATATATATATATATATATATATATATATATATATATATATATTCAGGTGATTTAGTGAATTTTATTTTATCAGAATATTATTTCTCACAACTGCAAAGGTTAGACTGGCGGATAGAAACGCCGTGTTTTTTTTTTTTTAACAGTGTAAATTGTGTCTACCGGCTGCGTATTCGAGAGACTTTGCGATGAGGAACGTTCCATCTGATAGGGATCAAATTGACGCCCACACCCACTACTAAAAACACATGTATCCAAATAAAAATTAAATGCATATATATATATATATATAATATTAGTGGTTATATATATATATATATATATATATATATATATATATATATGTGTGTGTGTGTGTGTGTGTATATATATATATATATATACTAATATATATAAATATATATATATATATACATATATATATATATATATATATATATATATATATATATATATATAAATTCCAAGAGGATAGAATCCAGGTAGAACTCAATTTCTAGAAGAAAGTAAGGATATAATAAAAAAGGCTTAAACACTAGTACTCCATGGTCAAATTTATTACATTGGAATCGTAAATATGATCTAATTCATCAGACCTACAAATTATTTTATATATATATATATATATATATATATATATATATATATATATATATATATATATATATGCGGAGTTTCATGCACAACGTCTTCTGCACGTGCTGAGTATAGACTCGTCGTTATGTAATTTAAATTCAAAAAAATATATCTCGTCAACATAATGTTGGCGTAGATATATATTACACAGGAATTAAAAAATTCAATTTAAAAATTATATTTTGCAGTTAAAACAAACGGGATATATATATATATAAAATTAAATTGAGTAATGCATGATTTCAGACTTTCATATATTATTTTTTAATATTAAAGGGAGATTACTTGTTCTTATATATATAAAGCCATTTTTATGTTTAACATTCTTTTTATAGATACAAGTATTTAAGTAAATGCACTGTTTATAATAAACAGTATTAAATAACATTTACCGACCTGAATGTCCGAGAAATTTTCATAGAAAATTAACGTCCTCTGACAGGATTCGAATGCATCCTATACGGAACCGTCATTTACGCTGACGTTTTTAACCGACTCGGCCACAAAGGAGCGTCCTTAGGCGAAGTCGAATTTACTGCTTATAAACTTCAATCTTCCATGAATCTGTACATTCATAACTGCTCATGGCGTATCAAATGTAAACAAGTCTACATTAAGAATTGGACAAAGTCCGACAATTTATTAAAGACATTTTTATGTTTAACATACTTTTATAGATACAAGTATTTAAGTAAATGCTCTGTTTATAATAAAATGACGGTTCCCTATAGAATGCAGGTTCGAATCCTGTCAAAGAACGAATATTTTCTATGAAAATGTCTCGGACATTCAGGGCCGGTAAATGTTATTTAATACTGTTTATTATAAACAGAGCATTTACTTAAATACTTGTATCTATAAAAAGAATGTTAAACATAAAATGTCTTTTATAAATTGTCGGACTTTGTCCAATTCTTAATGTATATATATATATATATATATATATATATATATATATATATATATATATATATATATATATATATATAAACTCCAATATGTAATACATCTGGATCAAGCTATTTAAGCCGATATTAATTTTTCTGCCGGCATGTAACGAACGAACAATTCATTTCTTATATTCAGTAAGCTAGGTTTAGCTAGTGTTTAACCAGTTTTTCAACAAAACTTAAGTTGCATTTCTTTCCTTTCCAGTTATAAGATGTTACTCACGTTAATATATTTACATATATATATATATATATATATATATATATATTATGGTTTGCATTTTATATTTTATATAAAAAAACAATTTATACAAAGAATTAAATAGCAATATCAATGTGATTCATGGCGAAATCACTTCTCTAGCAACTAACTACTAAGACATTTTTACTTTACTAATTTAATTATATTAAGTCCATTTCATTTTAACAAATAGACACATATAACAAGAAAAAGTTCGTGGATTTATGGCTTTTCAAATTTCGAACAAAATTGTCACTTGTTCGATTTGAACAAGAACTCTCACGGTCCAAAAACATATATACAACTGGCAATAAAGAGCATAATTTAAAAAAACACATCTTAAGTTCAACACATATTTTGTCTTAGTGTTTGCCAATTTGATATTGTCGAATGTACTTGGCAGGTATCTGACTACCACTCAAATATAAGGATTTTATTATTCAAAGAATTGATAGTAAGTTAATGTCTCATTAAATCTTTTTAGCGAAGTGATTTCGCTATTAATCACTTTAACCTTGCAGTGTAATTCTATGTACGAATTATTTTGTTATATATATATATATATATATATATATATATATATATATATATATATATATATTATATGATCCAATTTGTTATTTCGGATGCATTTGTATTCATCTTACTTCCTAAATGACTTCCCATATTTCGATATGTATTCATCTATCTGTATAGGATTGTCTCTGAATTGATGAACTGGTGGAAGTTGTTTGACGGTCCGAATCTTTTTGGGACAAGAGAGCAACTAGTCGATTTCCTCCGTTTCCTTTATGCTAATGATAATGCGAAAAGATTTGCATGCAACAGAGAAACGATTGACATATTCTTGATTTTCCTCTTGGGATGTTGCCAAGTGAAGCACCATCAGCAAACAGCTGATCACTAGTGACGCTAGTTTGAAGAAGGGTTTTAGCTTTGAACCACCGATGGTTAAAAAGTACTCCAAGAAATTGAACTTTTACACTAGCGCTTATGTCACCAAAGTCATATTTGAATATTACTGAAAAGGAAAGAGCAAAAAGAACAGAGGTCAAGACACACCTTTGCTTTAAGCCATCAGTAACATCAAAGGTATCAATAAATTCCCCGTCAGATACAACAGTAAGTTTTATCAATTCATGAAAGGAGATTATAACATTCAACATTTTTCTCTGCGATTCCAAACTTTTTAAGAATTTTTCCGATTTACAGTGTCGAATGACTTAGTAAGGTCAACAAACACTATATACAACTCAAGGGTTCTCTTCTTGGTGATGACATAAAAAATTTCCAGTCATTCGATCGAGGATTGATCCACGATATCTTGTGACAGTTCAGGTACTAAAAGTAGGTGTTGGTGATTACAAGATCGCATTCACTACAAAAAGAAATTAGGCGCAGACATTTGGAGTTATTGCGTCCAACACCATGAATAAGCACACCATCCCAGATACGATGACCGTTACCCACCCAGGCAGTGAAGTCTCCCTGTGGGATTGGTTTATCCCTATCTTGAACAAGGGAGATGACATTAGGGATGTTGTTGTACAAGTAATCTTTCTCTTTCACAGTACAGTTCATCGTGGGTGCGTACTAACTGATAGGCGTAGCGCTTATGTTTGATCCAGATTCAAGTGTCAGTGACATGAAACGGTCTGATAGGCAGGCCTGTTTGGAGGAAGCTCAGTTTCCTTGTAAGATGAGACTGGATTCCAAAGCCAACACCTGACCGGCGAGCCTCATAACCCCTTTCCACTTCCTCAAGTTGCGATGATTCAGCAAGACGGGGCTCACTGAAAGCAGCTATGTAAATGCTTTACGTTTTCAGCTCAATAGAAACTAATGTTGTTTTTCGTCCCGATGCCAAGTTACTGTCTTGGAGTGTGCGTACATTCCAAGAGGCAAAGTTCACTCACTTACAATTCTTCTTGTTCGGTCTGTAATACTAGATAACCAGACAGCTGCAACTGACTGCAAAGTTGAAATTTTAAGTCAGCAATGTTTAGGGCTTCATTTCTCACCACCTCCCCGAACAGGGGAAAGCAAAACCCTTTGGCCAACTTTGCCTACATAGTAGCTTGCCATAGGAATAAATGTCTGTAATCTAAATGTCACAGTTTTGAACATTTCTTGTAATTGTAGAGTCCAAAAGATAACTTGTATTAATTTCGTGATGTCGGAATAAACTTACTACAATACACACATTTCTTTTTTGTTTTTGTTTTTCAAGTATGTGTATACACGATTTGGCATATATATGTGTGTGTGTGTATCCTTTTATGCATCCATGTCTTAAATAACCTATTCTCATGACAGACATCACTAGTCCCGAATTTATAGATCAATAATGTTTAGCCATGTTGTCAAATTTTGCCGATTAATGGTAAAGGACATTATCTTAATGTATTCCAGTGTTCATGTTGTATAATATTTTAAACAATGTTTATATACATTCATGAGAAATATTGCTGTTTGTGAAATATGACAAAAGTAAATATTTGTTGGGCAAAACCAATATCTGCGTAATATTTCTCCGCGAGAAGTAAATAATTAATCGGCTGTCAAGAGCTTTTACAAGCAATACGTTAATAACTGCAGTACAATCAGCTTATCATTTCCAAAAGCAACAGAAAAAATTATTTAATAATATATCAATATATAGATTCTGTAAAAAGTTTGAGTATTCTGCTCGTTGAAGTACACACACTCGCTCATACATGCCTCAGCATATACATATAGATTGTTAACCATAAATAAACCACTAAGAAATTTATATAAAATAATTATATTCAAAACAACCATCTTATGATTTTATTATTTCTGGTTGAACATTATGCCATCAAAACGGATATTATTAAGCAGTATTTACTACTATAGTTTACGGCATTGAAACTTTCAAAAGACTTATGGAATCACATGTAATATAGGTCCACATATATCGCAGTGAATGTTGGAAATCTCTTCTTAGATGAAGAAGCAAAAGAAAAGTGGTTCTATAGAAGAATAAATATCTGAGTAACGAGGAAGATGTAAGGAAACTGGAATCACGAAAAGAATACTTAAAATTAATATCAAGACGATACAGCTGAAATTACAGAACATGTAATAAAGAAAGAGAGCATGGAGATTTTGATACTCACAGGACTTATCGACGGCAAGAGAGGCGGAAGAAAACAGCGAGTAACCTAGCTAATGAGTTTTTATAAATACAAGATAGAATAGGCACTGAGAACGTTAGTGAGAATACAAAGACTACTTTGAACTCGAAAGTCTGAGAAGTTGTGAAGAGCTATGGCCACCAACGTTCTGAATGGAAATGACACATGGAAGACAAAGAATATGAATACGTAGCCTAAAAATTTAATCAATATTTTTTTAATTATTTCACCCCAAGGAAGGCGATAATGTCACTAAGATGTCAAGGGTTTATTCAGTGTAAAATCGAGTGAGAAGACTTCAACACCAAGAAAAGATATTTCCTCCACAATGCGCAGCTCCTGAGAATAAATACTTTTCTTTGTAGTCTTGCCATGACCACCAAATTCCTCGGATGGCATCAAACACAAATACGTTGAATTTCAGTTCACATATTCTTTACTAACGCTTCCAGTTTTATCTTTATTCGTATGCGAAAAATGTAAGGCAGCTTGATTGTGTCTTGAATTAAGTAAGAGGACGTTTGTAGGCTGAAAACGAAACATTCACTGTATATACGTCCTTTTTTACTTTGTTAGCAATCTTCAGGTTAGATTTTCTTGGATCTTAATCCAATAATCTCATAATATAAAAACCACTACTGGCTTTATGATGTAATCTTTATATCCCACTGATTTTTTTTAATTTTTCTTCAATTTTGCAAAGAGTGATTTTAGTTAACAACAATTTGCTCACTATATTAGCACCTAGACTGGCAACCTTTTTTTTGGATATCAATAAGACTTTTCTTAAATTAACGATATATTTATTTTGCAAGTGGAGACATTTTTTTTTTACATAAACGTTCAGATATTCAAAAAATATTACTTTGATATATCTATTTTGACATTGAATATTCTCTTTATATTTAGATTTACTTGAATTCTCAAGAGAAAAAAGTCGAGTCAGTTTTGAAAATACACTCAGTATAAAATAGGAAATGAACAGAATTATTTTTGGACCGCTACATATTCATATTTTAATTTCAACTTAGGGTTCGGTAAAGAGAATCACCTACTAATATTCATTCTATTTGGATAATGTCTGACTAAAAAGAATGAAATACTGCTGTGTTTCATTTGGACGAAAAATATATATATATATATATATATATATATATATATATATATATATATATATATGTGTGTGTGTGTGTGTGTGTGTGTGTGTGTGTGTGTGTGTGTGTGTGTGTTAGGTATGTCATTATTTCATGGCGTTTCTATAACTATGAACACAGATACATACAGACACACACATAGTGGGTGATGTTAATTCGTACCAGTTTCTTGTACTGTCCTTCACGTTAAAGTTGCATATTTTCCAGTAGAGACTCTAGGCCAATCTATCATGCCGAGTTTTATATTCAGTGGGTGCTAACACTGTGCAACCTGATACAAGATGATCAATTGTATCTGGATATTTATCACAGAATCGGCATTTGGGGTCAACACAATTCCTGTGCTGAAAGCGTAAAACGTCCGGATTCAGCTTTTATCCATGCACTACGTAAACACTGATGGATAAAGTGTTTGTCATCATCAGCTTGTTTGGTACGGGCAGAGTATTTACCATGAAAAGGTTTATCTTACCATTCTTTTTGCATTTAGTACATTATTATTATTATTATTATTATTATTATTATTATTATTATTATTATTATTATTTCCAATATTCCTTAGAGTGGGAATCTGCTCTCGTTGTATACTTAATCCTCAAAATCAATAAAAGGTGTAGCATATTTGTTTAAAAAATTCTACCACGTATTTCACGGTTTAAATTAATAACTAGTAGGTCCATGTGTGTAATATTCAGTGAGGACTTACTGGATAAGCTGTTTCATCTCACAGATTATAAAGGATTTTACTGTTATGCAAATATGTTTTAATATAAGCTTACAAAAACAGATTAGGTAGTTGGATAAACGTATAATCCGAGAATTTTCAGGGATAATATAGGGGCTTTAGGGACTTTGAAAAAGTTAAGTCGAAAGTTAAGCTGATTTGTCAAGAGTCAAAATACACAGAACAATAGTAATCTGCATGATTAGTTTGAAAAAAAATCTTGTTCTACTGACAAATGTACCGGTTACTATTGCAAAATGATTAGTAAGAGAAAATATGGACACAAGTCACCTGTGTTATTTTTAAGCAGATTGGAGACTTTACATTCTTGTAAGACCCTTGGTACCGAAGATGCTAAATAACCAATTTCATTAAACTGTTTCTTGGAGAATTACAATTGATATCCACAGTCAGATTGTGGCAAACGTGGACTTTCGTACCCGCAAAAAAGCGGAATGTCAAAAAAAAAAAAAGATTTTTTCCTATGACACCACTTTTATTTTCTCTACTCCTCGGCAATGTTTATTGTTTTAAAAAGCGATGATTAGAATTGTAATAAAACCTAAACATATGAAAGTAAATTTATACATTTTGTTTATTCTCAAGAATTGACAACAAAATTAGTAAACACTACTTATTAGATTGTTTATTTACACAATTTATTTATTATATTTTTATTCAAATAGTTGGCCAAATTGGTAAATGATAAATATTCCAGTGAATTAGTATTCTAAATAGAATTGTATTAGTTTTTAGAATGTGCAAATATACAATTATTCTTCTAAATAAACAATCAAATAAAGTGTTTAATATTATTGTTGTCTATTTCTCAGAAACAAAAGCATTTATATATTCAGTCGCGCGTTTTATTGTAATTTGATCGCTTTTTAAAACAATAAACACCGCCGAAGAGTTGCAAAAATAAAAGTGATATCTTGGGAAAAAATACGTCCTTTTGACAATCCGATTTTTGCGGGCACGAAAATCCATGTTTTCCAAGATTCTTTTCAACTTTGTACTTTTTCACTTGCGCTTGTAATGTTAATCTAATTGGAATGCCTATTGCGAATGAACATTAAATGTTCTTCGTAAGAGAATAACTCACATTATCCGTTCTTCCTAAGAGAATGTCACATTAAATCAGATACATTTGACAAGTTTAAACTCAGATTTAATGCGGGAGCAGTTTCAGTAAATATATTACAGCAAGTCTCAAATATGTAGTGGGTGCAATTCGTCAAAATTGAGTTTTAGGACTAAACTGGCGGGATTCACAGAGAGAAGAAGATTCTGATGCGCAAAAAAATTAAATTTTCATAGCAAGTTTGCAAAATCAGTATTAGAAAATCATGTTTGCAAATGCTCTTGAAGAATGATGATGAGATATTTCTACGAATGATCCCCACGTTTTCTAGTCGAGTTAGGTTGCCGGCCCATCCCAGTTCATTTTTTACGGGTAATAGTTTTGGGTATTCAATGCCTTTAGTTTATTTGTTTATTTATTTAATATTTTACGTGATAATAAATATAGACATGCAATCTCCCCTCTCGTTTCTAAACACCCATCACAATAAATAAACGTTTTTGCATCACTAAAGCAGAATGAGTCTAATAAAGCATAATAAGCTTCTAAGAGTTGTTACAGCAGGGCGCGATGAATAAATTGTCGTCTAAATTATACAGAAATGAAAATAACACTTCCATCTCATTTCAACATATAGTTACCAAAATTACACAAAAATGTCTTGAACTATTAAAGAAGAAATTTATTCATTAAAATCATCATTGGCTTCAACCATGCCCTCCATACAACTTCAGAATCTCCTACAACTCTTCTGAACTGTCTCATTGTTTAATTTTGTGAACGCTGCCATAATCCTTGCATTCATTCCCTCTTTGGTGTTGAAAGGAGAGCTCTCCCCATCTCTCTCTCTCTCTCTCTCTTTCTCTCTCTCTATCTTTCTCTCTCTCTCTCTCTCTCTCTCTATATATATATATATATATATATATATATATATATATATATATATATATATATATATCTTTGTCTCTCAACTACGACCCACACATAATAAGCAAGGGATTTACAGTGGGGAGTTATGTAATCAGATATAAGTGGTAATGAAGTTGCAGAAATTGTCTGTCAGGCATGACTGGGTTCTCCTGCTTGAGTGGCATGGTGCCGAGTCCTGTTGCTTAACATAAGGTCTTCCAGTAGCCGCCACCCTCTTGACCCTGGGCAGAGCTACATTCTCAATCCATTCCATATAGCCCTCCGTATTGAGTCTGGGGCCACGTGGGATGATGAATGGAGGCATAATGTCACCATTACTAGTAATCACTTCAAAAACCATAATGTTGACTGGATATATCATTCAACTCTTTCCGAATCCTCTGCACTGTCCTCAGATTGACACACTGCAATGTGTGTATTGGAGATACCGGGGAAATGCCAATCGGAACAGCATGCCATTTCCAAATTTCTGGTGGAGCGAATTCCACCACCGTGTTCTTTCTTCACAGACGGTGTCCAATTGACCCAACTATAGTGTGCAGTCAACAAAATAAAAAAAAAACAAACAACTCGCGCATGAACGAATTTAAAAATATAAAATTGCGACAATTTACACATCGCATCCTTTATATTAATAGAATTTGTCAGATTTTAGCTATTGGATTTTATCTAGCCTAAATCATGATGTAGCCATCAAGATACAGGCACCTTACCTAAAATATTAACTGCATTATGTATGAAGGAAATGTTTTTGGTAGCTTTCGAAAACAAAAAAAAAATGACACAAAGTGAACTGATTATATTGAATTAAATGTTAGATCTGCTGCTAGAAATGTTCATACATTGTTTCGTGCTAGAAAATGCTTTCTGAACAGAATCTACCTTGCACTTTTATAAATTGACAATTCGTCCGCGCATTGAATATTTCTGCGATATCTAGTCTTGATCTCCTGCTATATATCTCAGGATTCTCAATAAAATTTAGAAATGGTCTGCAATTTTATCAGTCCTGACTTGTTATCTCGACCTCAGTCATTTTTTCACCACCGCAACGTGGTTTTGCTCTGTGATTTCTATAAATGCTTTCATGCAATTTTTTCTGAGATTACCTCCCTTTTATCTCATTTGCATGAAGTTAAGCGTACTATTGACGGGCAATGGGATCTCATCGTTTTACTGCTAAGAAGCTAAATATAAACTTGAGTTCATAGTTATAGTTTCTTTTATAGCACTTCTCGCCTGTAGGACTCTCTTCAGGTTTCATACTTCCCTGTCACCTACAATCTTTAAAATTTAAATGCTGTAGGAATTGGTAATTACGAGAAGGCTAAAATTATTGTCTGTGATTCTGAAGTGCCAGTCTTTAACTTGGATTATCTTCATTATGCTCTACGGAGTTAATTCATTTGAAACCATTTTTAATCTGAAAAATCAGTCATATATAAGTGATAATAAAGGATTTCTGAACGAATTTGACGTCATGCATAACATCCATATAAGAGGCTAGACGTGACAAACTATTTAAGAAAATTACTTACGTTGTTACAACGTAAGTAATTTTCTTAAATAGTTTGTCAACTAACCTTAACGCAGCATTTGTTTTATTCGTATATTGCACGTATTGATTTGTATTTTAAACATCTGTTTCTAAAGAAGTAATGGATTTATTTTTAATTTGTTATTTTTATTAGTTCGAACGTTATTTTTAGTGGATACCCATGCTTTTAGTTTTGAACGGTTTATTACGTTTTGCGCAAGCCGATAGATGTAATACAAACTTTTTAAAACAAAAACGAGGCGTTTTTTTCAAACACGAATATCCACTAAAAATAATGTTTGAAGTAATAAAATGTCGGATTAAATATTGGTATCAATATGTGAATATTGAATATCATCAAACTATATCCCCGATATATTACACGACTTGTTCTGTATGCTATACCGACTGATATGTATATTTCAAGTATCGATCTTTATATGCGATCATTTATCATCATGAAACAATATTAACGGTATTGATATATTTTAAATTTATCTTTATATAAATGTTGAACGGTTTGAAATAAATGTTCTGAGGATTGTCAGATTCGTTCCCAGAAGTTCATATTCATTCACACATTATTCAGCTATGTTATGCAGAAAGATTCACGAGGATCTAATTCATAACTTTTGACACTGAATTTCGCCGAAAAAAAAAAAACTCATTACAAGCGAATGTCAGCAGAACTTATCTCTTCAGTTTTACAGCGTTTCAACTTTATATTCTCATATTATAACACATGAAACGCAAACTTGCATGAGTTAGTTTGTTGAAAGATATGCATACATTCGTGTGTCAAATATTTCATTTTTTTTGTCATTTTTGTTTCCTTTCTATTTAGAACAATTCAAAAACATTTTGAAATCATCAACGAAGACGCGGTGGCAAATAATTTATTTCCTAATATGTTTTATTTTGTTTTCTTTATAGGGGCGAATAATGTTTTATATATTGCATTAGTAGTAAATAAATATGAATTTTGTGATGACGAATAGGATGTTGTTTAAATCATGCAAGATATATTTCCAATCTGACAATAATACTGTCTTCCAGGGATATTTCCAATCTGACAGTAATAATGTCTGCCAGAGGAGCTTTAATAAAAATCGGATTTAAAGCAACAGTAAGAGAGATTTCATGAATTTTGTTAAAATGTATCCGGTGGTGAGATGAGCAAAGCAAACCTAAATGTTATATATTAGTTCATGTTTACATATATATATATATATATATATATATATATATATATATATATATATATATATATATATATATGGCGGACTCTCTCGTAATCGACGTATGAGGGTTAAGCAGCTCAGTTCCTAGGAAGCGAGAGGACAGAAACCAGCACATATGATTTGATTACAATGAGGAAGGCTTTGTGCAGAACCAACCGAATACAAAGACCTGGTGCACTACATGCAAGCAAACGACCCTCCGCAGGTTTTGAATTCAGAACCCTTGACCAGTTGCCATCCAATCTATACAACCCGGTCTGTCCTGCTATTTATCATAGCTGGAGAGAAAAGAAGAGGATTAATACCTTTCCCAAGGATATTAGCATGTAAGTTAATGTCATGGCTTCGTTTAGAATTTGAACTCGGCTCTTCGATTCCTCAATCCAAGCTATTATCCATTACTCTCTCTCTCTTTATATATATATATATATATATATATATATATATATATATATATATATATATATATATATATGTGTGTGTGTGTGTGTGTGTGTGTGTGTGTGTGTGTGTGTGTGTGCGCGCGTATGTAACGAAATATGCGTGTATAATCTTCAAACACGGATCTACAAATTTTAATAATTTTTCATTATTGTCTATTATTTTTCTTTCAAATAGAATCAATTACGAAAATACTTTGTGTACAACTTCAGAATGTTTTGTGTATCCTTTTTTGCAGTACAACTGAATGAATTACGTTAGTATAAAATAAACTATAAATGCGTCGATATGTGTGCAGATGAGTGTGACAAGGTTACTTGTTCTATGTGATCGGTCTCGTGTGTATGAATTGTATTTGTAGACATTATGGAATAAACACAGGAAGTCGTTGCAACTGTTGACGCATGTAAACAAAATATCGCTAAGCATTATTTTGTAAAATTGTGTACTCGAATAAATAAGCGATAGATGTAATTAATTGTGAGAATTTCAGTTTCGTTTTTGTGACAAACGATCGAACTAACACCCCGGGCAAAGGTTAACTGAAAGACTAGATATTTACTCTGTCTCCCCACTAAGACGAGTTGTGACACAAGGTCAGTTTTTAAGGTGAGGACCCGAGCGCGTACACTCGGCGAGGGACAAAAATTGCCCGCAACCGTCGTTTGTGCTAGCCTTAGTACGTGTACCGATCCCTGTCTCTGATGCAATGAGAAAGCGCCGCCTCGGTCAGCTGTTCCCCAGGGCTGGACACATCTCTGTATAATTTTCCTCACTGCGACTCTGTCTTTTGACGGAGTCACCCTTGAGTGCACTCTGCCCAAAGACAGAGACGCAACTGAGAGATGATAAATAATGTTTTACAAAGCATTCAAGAGAGCAGTTAACTGAAAGACTAGTCAGTAAAAAAGAAGTTATTATATTTATAATATAGAGGATATTATATATAGAGGATATTATATATAGAGGATATTATATATAGAGGATATTTATAATTCCAGAGGATTCTAAATTTTAGATTTATTCATCGCAATCTTATTGGTTAATATATATTTTTATATATTCCTTTTAAAGAAGAAAAATATTGTTGAACATATTCTGAAGTTGAGTGTCCAAAATTTCTTTTTAGGATATTTTACCGTCTGCCAGTTCAAGAATACAGCACCTCTCGTGCGATATCGCTGGTTGGTCAATATATATGAAAGCAAAAATTCACACAATCAGAACCTGTCAATGTATAAAAAATGAGTTCCTTTCTGTGTGATGAGTTTTCAGTACTTAAAACTATTAAATTTGTCTACAATCCTGAAACGGAGCGCCACACACTCACACACACACACACACACACATACACACACATGTCTATATAGATAGATAGATAGATAGATAGATAGATAGATAGATAGATAGATAGATAGATTGTGTGTGTGTGAGAGAGAGAGAGAGAGAGAGAAACCGACAGACAGACAGAGACGTCATCCCTCGATTAGTGTGGCTAATGTTCACATCGGTTACTATAAATATCATATTTCAATTACTATGTTCGAACTGAAGAATGTTTTACCGCACTAATCGAGTATTACGTAGGCACTGATCGAATTTTGGTATATACAAACTTTAGCGCGCAAATCAAAAACGCATTAATCGAGGGATGCCTGTATATATAGGTTTGTGTATATGTGTCATGTTTTATAGTTAGATATATATGTGGGCATTCATTTATGTATGTATGTATTTACAGTCAGCTTATTCTGAAAGGTCTTACGGACAAATCACGTTAAAAACACCAGTTCTCCTTCGATCACCGAAGTTAATTACTGTCGAGCCTGGTAAATATTAAGATGGGTACAACTTTGGAACACCTATAATTCGAAATATGTTACGGCTTTAAATAACACACAAATCTGTGAAACGTCATGAAAAAAACAAATCAATCGATCAATCTGGTACTATGTCACCTAGTACTGTCTGCCATATGATTGTGTTATCAGCGATTAAACCAGTTGCCCACCAGTTTTTTTTCTAATGAGGAGAGTGACAGGCACATAACTGGATTAAAATCAAGACCTGTCAAATGGTGAGTGTGTCCTTTCATGGAATCAATGGGTATCTAGCATAGGTGTAGGGATATAAAAATTAGTTGGGTTGGTATCCAAGCGCGCAGTTAGTCCAATGAGACACCTGAGCCTTTGGTATCCAGCTAGTAGAATGAAAACTGATTTAACACCTGCAACTTGACAGTATCTGACTGTTACTTTTGGGGTCCTTGCTGTTCTCACCCAGAGAGTGGGATAGACCGTGTCTTTCTCCGATATAAAAATGTCACACAAAAGCTTTTTATTGATATTGTAAGATAGAACTGATATATCTTTTAGTGGTCACACTCGACAACGGGCTGGATTACACCAAATATATATTTATGTTTAAAGTCTTTATAAATATGCCTGTGCTTTTACATGTGATTATATACATATATATCTAGCTATGTCTTATTAAAAATCGCAGAAGAAAATACACATTCAAGGGCCGGGAAATGTTGTGTTCTTTGACCTTCTTTAAGAACAATGACAACAATTCAAGGCAAAAATCAATATTTTCGTTGTGCAAACCTGCCTGTCTGAAAACGTTATGTCGATCGTCCCAAAAGTGTTTGAAAAGGATTCTAATGTGAATATATTTTTGCTGTTAATCTATTTTCATTTTCTTTCTTTTATTTTTCTTCTTCAGCATTTCCATTCCTTATTGAAATTTATCTCCATTTCTTATATGACATTTCGGAAAATCAATAAAGTAATAAAAAAAAAAGGAAATGATGAGCCAAAATATTATTAGATTTTTAAACATCTTCATGCCTTTTGGGACCACATTAAGTTGAAGTATATTGAAAACGATGGAAATCTTTATTAAGGTGAACACATATAAAATGTTAATTTCAACGCACAAACGCCAAAGATTACATGCATTTATACTTGGGTACAAAACACATAAGTAAAGAAACACCTATAGACATAATTCAGGTTTATCTATCTATCTATCTATCTATCTATCTATCTGTATATATATATATATATATATATATATATATATATATATATATATATATATATAGTAGTTGCTTAAAATTAACATTTACCAAAAACATTGCTAGCTGTGCAAACATCAGAATTTTTAAATATTTAATTCTTCGTCGTACCGAGAACATTTAATTTGTATGAGTATACACACACACACACACACACACACACACACACACACACACACACACACACGCATTTGGATCGGTAGAGTCGTTTGCTACGGCTTATCCAGCATTTGCAGGTTAAAGTCATACATATATATATATATATATATATATATATATATATATATATATATATAGAGAGAGAGAGAGAGAGAGAGAGACAGAGACAGATAGATAGATAGATAGATATTGCTGAGATAATATTTTCTTCTCAAACAGATAGTAGTTAATATTTCACATATTTTTATGTGAAAAAAAAATTAGCACAATTATAAAATCTGTTTTCTTTTCCTTATTCACTTATTAAATTAACGCAAAGTGTGGAAATTTCCTAAAGTCTTCTTTAAAAGATCTGTCAAATCGTGAAATTTCTAGTCGCCTGAGGAGCTGGATTTTATTTATAACATTACACCTGTTACTCTTCATCATATAATAAGCAAGGGTAACTAAGTACCTTCTACCGAAATACATTTTTGCAATGAAAACTATGCTACTTAATAAAGTATCATTTTCAAGTGATTTCATCTAATGTACATTTAATCCGATGTAATGTCCGAGTGTTATATGATAATTCGTTGTAGAATATATACAAAAATTATGTTGTCTTAGACACAGTGCTATATCCTTCAACTGGATATCGGCTGAGGAAATAACTATGGCCGTACTCTCGCTGCATCAGAAATCGGAACTGGTGATAGCATAAGCAGGAAATGCATCCAGTGGCTTAAATAATCAGGATATACAGGTGTCCTGAGCCTTGAATAAACAGGGCGCACTGGTGTCCTGAGCGGAAGGAAATGCGAGCTTGTTTGACCGAATACCGGAAGAGGCGTGGCCACAGGAAGTTGCGTAGGCGACATACCGGAAGAAGGCGTGAAGTTGCGTAGGGGTTTCAAATGTTATATAAGCGGTCCGATTCTTGATCTGGACAGTAAGGCTGGCTAGAGGCTGAGTGAAGATTTCTCTCAATCAATACCAAGTGCGCAATCCTATCCTCTGTGATTCTCCCTCAATGTACCCCTTGGCCGCAACTCCAATAATATATATATATATATATATATATATATATATATATATATATATATATATATATATATTCATTCATGCACGTTTCATTAAATAATATATATAATTTATTTTATGTAAATTTTTTCGTAACGTCTGATAAGTTTAATAACATTATCGTTGAACGGAGAAAGAAATTCACACTTGTCTATATTATTTAATGAAACGTGCATGAATAAAAAGATGCTGCCTAAATACACACAATATATATATATATATATATATATATATATGGGGGGTATGTTCGTGTGTGTGCGTGAGCGCGTGCGTGTGTGTGTGTGCGCGCGTGTGTGTTTCTGTGTGTGTGTGCGCGCGCGTGTGTGTTTCTGTGTGTGTGTGTTTGTGTATTCGTCACCTCATTTAAACCCAGCAGCCATACACTTCATTTCAATGCTTTTTGGCAAAATCCTTCGTAAACACTTGACTCAAAAATGCACATTACTGCTATTTTAAATGAGTTCCATATATGTGTATATGCGTGATCATGCGTGAGTATGGTTTCCCTTTGCACAACCTTACAGAAACTTCAAGATTTGGGCAACCACATCTTTTTACAACTTCCTTTTCTTTGTAGCACTTAATAAATGTTGTATCTTAATAAGTATTTTGTCTTCTCCACACTGTTTTACTCAAGCTTGTTGCGTAGGTTAGGCGTTGTTTTCCTCTGTCATCCTTGTCTTTAATCTGTCCTGTAGTATCAAATTTTCCAAGTTGTCTGTCCTTATTGTGTGTCATAGACTTTTCAACTGTGTCTTTCTGATTTTAAATAGATGTGTTCTTTTTCTTTCCATTTTCTCTAAAACTTCGTCATTGTTCCCATGTTCCGTACGTTGTATTCTCAGCATTCTCCTGATGAACCATTTTTCAGTTAATTCATGTTTCCTCTTCATCTATGAAGACATTGTCTATTATTCACTGCTATATAGAAAGACTGATATTACATAACAGTTCAGTACACCTTTTAATGTTTCTAATGAATTCTTTCTGTTTCTTAATATTTGCTTAGCTTTTGAAAGGCGTCTTTCGCTGTCCCAATGTGCCTTAAATTTTACAAAGACTACAAATATAATTAATAATACAGTGCAACTAAACTGGCTAAAAGAGAATGCATGTTCGTCTGCAATTAAATAGGCACAAGATTTTAGCTGCGATTTCAACAACAAGCATCTGAGAATTTTACGCATACACACTCACACACACACATATATATACATATATATATATATAAGACATTTTTTTATGTTTATACGTTCTTTTTATAGATACAAATATTTAAGCAAATGTTCTGTTTATAATGAACAGTGTTAATAACATTAATATTATTAATACTGTTTATTATAAACGGAGCATTTATTTAAATATCTGTATCTATAAAAAAACAATATATATATATCTATCTATATATATATATATATATATATATATATATATATATATATATATATATATATATATGCGTGTGTGTGTGTGTGTGTGTGTGTGTTTGTGTGTGTGTGTTTTATAATTCTGCTAAGTTAATTCCTTAGTTCGGATGACGGTTACACCCTGCCAATATCTCATAAATAATGCACCGTTTTTACCACGTGATAACACATAACGGACAAATCTGAAACGCTGCTTGGTTTCATTGAGAAAATGAAAGAAATGAAGAAACAAGGGAAGTTAGTATTGTTTAACGTCTGTTTTAATGAAATGGAAAATGTTTTCAATTTAAAATATTTCCATTTGTACACTTTTACTTATAAATAAGTTTATTAATAAAAATTTGTGCAAGACAGGTTTTCGGCTAGGCATTATAAATATGCAGAAAGATATCGGGAGAATAGATAATAGATTATGACCTATAACTCCTTGTCACCAACCAGTATTGATTTCTATGTCCACACAGTATTGCATTTACCTATCTATCTATAATTAGATATCGATTTACGCGTAAATATTATTTTTATATCGAGAGAAAGAAAGAAACCGCGTAATGGCTGTAGAATTATTTTTTTTCTTTTGAGATAGCATGTTGTAATATTTGTATTTTACTTTGGACGAATTTTCTCGTATTTTTAAAAAGAAATAATCCGGAGGAAAAAAAAAGCGATTGATTTCAGGGCCAGAGATACTAGATTTTTGGACCGTTTGTGAAGTTCAACGAGTTTATTTGAAGGTCAAGGGTTTAGTACAAAAGTCAGAAGATAATCTCTTGAATACACAAGCAGCGGATGTGACGTATAAATGGATGTAAATGTATGCATTTTCAAAACACGTCATCAAGCGAAGCCGCAGGGTAGGCTATTGAGACGTAGTAATACAAAAATCAAAGAAAAGGAAATAAGACAGGACTAATTAAAATACAATTGTTTAGTATATTGTCTTTGTTTTCTATACTTCTACGATACTTGCGGACTGGCGCTAAAGAATCGCAAAGTACTGTACGAGATGACATAAACACACATCAGCTAAAATAGATATCGCATGTAACCTGAAGAAAATAAGGTCCTAATCGAGATTTTGAATTTCCACAGTACTTCAAATAAAAGGTTAGTAATGAAACCTCTAACAATACTGGCAAGAGCGATAATATCTACAGGACATGAGAAACCTATTTTCCTGAAAAAATATATTATAAATTCCAATTAACCTTAGTATTGGCTGCTCGATCAATGTATAGATTTTTATAGATTTTTGAGAAAATACTTCACAAAGAAATGCTGGAACTGCTAGGTAACCTTGACATATTTGGGAAGGATATTAGAATAATCCAGAACCTATTCTGTCAAGAAACCGCTTTCATTCGGATAAAAAATGAGTTCAAAAATATGGAAAACATAAACGGGTGTAAGTCAAGGATCTGTTTCTCACCGGACTTATCCGAGCTTTACTCTGAAATCATTCGGAGAGAATTAGAAGTTCCACCAGAATTCATTATTGACGACTACAATCTTTAACGACACAAGATATGCAGATGATAATATCGATAGTAGACACAAAAAGGGAACTACGAGAACTAATGCAGAAGGAATTGAAGGAAATCGAGAAGAAATTATTAAACAGCAATTGCATGAAGATGGAATGCATTATTGTTAGCAAAAGAAACATCCCAACATGTAAATTACAAATTGAAGATACCACAATCAAATAAGTAAAACAATTTAAGTATCTGGGAAGTCTTGTAACAGAAAATGAACAGAAAAGTGCGACAATGAAATCCAAAGACGTATTGGGATAGCAAAAGATGTCTTCAAAATGTTAAGTGAAGTATTAGGAAACAGAAAATAAATAGTCAGAAACAAAGAGAAGAGTACTGAATTACTATATAATATCAATTCTCCTATATGGCAGTCAATGCTAGACAATCTTCTCACTGATGAAGAAGAGACTTGATGAAGTATAAATGTGGTTCTCCAGGTCATAACGCATTGTAAACGTTTGTATATGATTACTAAGATGATTTAATATTCTGTTTTCTACTTGTTTCTATAGGGCATGTGTCTAATTTTATCGAAACAGAGGCTATAGCAGTTTGTCATATCAAGTAACGTGATCAGTTTAAACATCTGTATTTATAATGCTTTGACCAACCTATGACAGAATATATATATATATATATATATATATATATATATATATATATATATATATATATATATATGAATATATATATATATATTCAATAATATAAATAAATATATATATATATATATATATATATATATATATATATATATATATATATGTGATTCAGAGATATTTCTGAACATCAAAGCTGTGAAAAACTTACAACAAATCAAATATATCCGTTTTAAGTTATTTTAATCGCCATTGTTGACAAGAATTAAAATGATCTGTTATGTTCAATCTCAAATTTTTTATGTCTGAATATTTGGGATGAGAAGGTGCCATTTTTACATTATTTACATTCGGACAAATCTTTCTTGCTGTTACCACAACGTTTCAACTGTTGTGTTCTTCGGTCTTCTTCATGTGTATTTCGATCCTTGTAAGCTTCAGATAATTTTGAACTAAACATTTATTTTAAATACAGGATAGATTGTTCCCATTATGATACCCACTTGTAGGGATATCTCGTCTTGTTTTTATTTATTACTGGTCAGTTATCTCTCGTCCTATGACGGTCGCTCGTATCGACACACACGGGAAGAAGTCCGACGCGCACAACGACCTAAACGTTGTGATAATAATAAAAATGACTAAGAGATTAGATTAGATCCAATAATATGTTGATGTTTAATTATATCATCGCATTTGTTTTTACTATATCCGATTCTTTCTTTTTATGTGCCATGCCCTTTCAGGACGTAGACGAACATGACTCTCCACCTCCCTCTATTCCTTGCAGCTATCAACAAATTCCTTCCTTATGCTTTCTCCCCCAGACTACGTTCTATCATCCCCTTGCTTAAGCCCTCCAGTTATGTCACGCGTTGTTTGCCATTGACTTTCTTTACCTCGATTCGACCTGTGAGTATCAGATTCTCTAGGCCTTCCTTCCTCATTATATGCCCCAGAAACTTCAGCTGGCTCTTCTTGATATCAAGTATAAGCCTCCTGCTTGTTTGCAACCTCTTACACGCACGGTCCATAACATCCGCAGCATCCTTCTGTAGAACCACATCTCTGTAGTTTAGAGTTTCTTTTTCATCTTTGAGAAAATCGTCCAACATTCGCTCCCGTAAAGAAGGACAGCTGTCACGTAACAACTCATTATTGTTTTCTTTGTTACCAAAGAAATCCTCCTGTCTCGCAGTTCTCTGCAAGCTTTTGGAATGTGTCCTTGGCCATTACATTACGTCTACGAATCTCAGTGTCGTACTTACTGTCCTCTGTCATAACGCTTCCCAGATATTTAAACTTCCGCACCTGCTTGATTCTAATTCCCGACCTGAAAATCGCATTTCGGGTTCATCCTCTTACTGATGACCATGCATTTCGTTTTCTTGTAGCTTATGCTTTGTTTCTTCTTCTCACTCTTCGTTGCTACCTTCTGGGCGATCTTTAAATACAACATGCTCCTTTTTCACTTACATCATCGTCTATTCCGATAGCGGAAATTAAAACACTGAGTTCCTCATGGAATGTCTTGTGTATAATCATTTTATGATATAAATGAGATTGCTAAAAATGTCACTTTGATAATGTCTAAGTTCTTAATCTTTGTCTTAGGTAAGGTTTTATTTTTTTAACAAAATTTTACATACTTCTTCTTTAGATTCATTGCTTAATTCGATAATCTGATTTAGTTTTTAGCAGCCTCTTCACACGGACAGAATTTTGCGAACTTGTCTCTATTCTATCGCTATTTCCATGGAAAATATTCATTTGAATTTTATAATTTAATACCCCATTCCAGACTTCACAGTTAAGACATGACATGCTCGTCCTATGGAACTCAGATATAAGGAGATAGTTAAACTAAAACAGCTTTTTCCTAATAACGGCCGCTATGTGTAACAGGCTACCGAGTAGTTGCTTCTCAAAAACTATCAATCCTGAGCGCGTTCATCAACAATCAATCGCCATCTTCATTTTCTACTGTCTCATCCAGCCATGTCACACGCCCCATCCGCCATTAATATGTAACTGTTGAGTCTGATAATAACTTAAATTTATTATTAAGATATATATTACAGTTTCTTTTTCACAAGATATATCTTTCAGTTTCTGTCATATTTTTATGTAAAATCAAAATTGAATGATATGAGCAGGACTTTATATGAATACTTTTTTTTTTCAGAATTTAGAACAATACATCCGAAATATTTTTCCCAATCTAAAGAAGTACATATTAAACATTTTTTTTCCAGAATCTTGAAAGAGTTCTTCAAAAAGAAACAAATCTAAATCATTATTTTCTAATGTATACGTTGGGATTTTTAATA
The DNA here is from genome assembly GCA_903632075.3 of Acanthosepion pharaonis. Taxonomy (NCBI): domain Eukaryota; kingdom Metazoa; phylum Mollusca; class Cephalopoda; order Sepiida; family Sepiidae; genus Acanthosepion; species Acanthosepion pharaonis. The sequence continues at coordinate 1,106,871 of CAHIKZ030005506.1, forward strand.
TATATATAACAACAGATTGATATATATCTTTTTCTCACATAAGGAATTTGCTTGCCTCTAACCTTGCGTGTGAACGAACAAGCAGCAAAATAAAAGATAAAAATAAACAATTATAATCGTAGTTATCGTTGCAAGCATTAAGAAGTTGTGTCTTTATACGGAACAAACCGATATCTGAATGCGAAGCAACAAAATCTTTTCTTACTTACACAAACCATAGATTTAAATTAACTGTTCTCGTCGCAGGTGATATTAATCTTTTTTGTATATACCCTTTGACCAGAGGTGTATACATATATAGCAGTAATTGTAAGGATGTTTGTATATACATATTAACAATTACTTATCCGGTACCAATGGGATTTGTAAGGTACATGATAAGATAATTTGTTGATTGTAGAATGTTAATTTTTATCTCTGTCTCTTTATGTCATAAACTGTAGGTGAGATAATGCTGTATAAACCGCATTCATAGACACACCCTTTCAAATACTATAATTTATAAGTTATGGACAACGTACGGAAAGTGTGACACTGAAATTCGAAGGCGCATTTAGGATAGCCAAAGGTGCATTACAAAATGTAAGCAGAGTCTTAAAAAGAAGAAAAAACATCATTCGAAACAAAGAAAATAATACTGGACTGTAATACGATAATACGTCTTGTCTGTCTTCTTATATTGAGAGTGAATGCAGAACAACATCTTCAAAGTTGAAGAAGAAACAGAAATATGGTCCTACAGAAGGATACTGAGAATACCATGGACCGAATATGTCAGCAACGACAAAGTTTTAGAGAAAATATATTTCAAAAGGATACTTATAATTAACATCAGGAAGAGACAGTTGAAGAAAGAGGGCCTTGAAAATCTGATACTCACAAGACAGATCGAAGTCAAGTGGAAAGAGGAAAACAACACATGACATATATAGTGATATTTAAGAGAAATAACAAAAAGACAAAATCGGTAAGTGCTACGAAGGACAAGAAATTGTGCGGAGTAATTCCTCAGTATATAATCAAAACTATTAAAACATGAATGATTTTGTATCTCTTATAATAAAAATATAATAATAATCATACATTGCTCTATATTGCATTGATCACATATTTTAAAAGTAAATGCTACCAAGTGTGGATTTTTACTCCATTTGTTCTTTCTTTCATTTGAATATATATATATATATATATATATATATATATCCGACAAAACTGGAAACTTTTATTTATATAGATATATATATATATATATATATATATATATATATATATATATATATATATATATATATATATATAATGACATTTAAAAAAACTAACAAGGTCTTATTTTACAGTTAAAATGACTAGATTTAGAAACAGTAAGTTCTTTGCTAACAGTTTTTTTCTCCCCTTCTCTTCCACCTTCTTGCTTTCCATACAACTTTAACCTTCAAAAATTAAATGCAACACCAGTCGTTATTTACTACCTATAATTATACTTAATTTTTCTTTAATAATAATATATATATATATATATATATATATATATATATGAAGAAATTTTGAAAAACAAACAAAATCTTAAATGTAGTTAAATGAACATTTAACTACATTTAAGGATTTTGTTTTTTTTTCTTCATTCTATCGGATTTATATCCATTTACACTTGCTTATATATATATATATATATATATATATATATATATATATATATATATATATATGCATACACATATTTTATTTAGGTTGATGTTGTTTATTTTTAAATCCTTTCACCTAAAGCAAGGCTATAAAGCCTCTAAGACACAGTGGAGTATTGAGTGTGATAGAATAGAAAAAAGAGTAAAAATGTACGAAATAAAAGTCGAAATATCTTAACAAATTTTGAAAGTGCTCAAAAAGAGTTAATACAACTGCTAGCGCCTAATAAATGTAGTGGTAGTGTAATAGCCATTGAAATCTAAAATTCCTCTCGTGGAAGTTACCGCCAGATTACAGCCTTAACGAGATCACTGATTCTTGTCTTGGTCATGACCCAGCTATATTTACCGGAGTAAGCAGCAAAATTGTCCAGATAAGTAACCACATAATTATCCATCGCATAAAATATTTAATATCTAAAAAAAACTACTAAACTAATTGAGTTTCTTGTTACAGGTTTTCGGATAAGAAATTCAGCCATCTTGACACTATTTTTCGTAAGAATCAATGAAAAACCCTTTCACTTATTGTCATATATGATGAAAATAAATAACTACCGACGCCGAGGTCGAGCGTGACACTCTGGACCTATGAATATATGTTTTCCGCCAGGTGTATAAATAACGGTGTCATGCTGCTGACTACAGAGATTATTGAGTGACTGTTGAGTGAAACTATCCAGTCAAATTAGTGTGAATTACTCTCCGTTCGATGATTTGGGTTTTGACTTTTTGACTTACCGGACGTTAAGGTATTAAACTGAAATGGTTAATTAACTTTGATTGACTTTTATTTCTTTATATTTGTTAATAATTTATTTGCGGTTGTAATTAAATACTACTAATAATTATATCTTAACATTGAGTTCATAAGTCATACTTAATTATTTAACGGCCACCGTACGTCACAAACGTTGTTTAGCTAAAAAGCAGGTTAAAAGTGTTTTGTGTCAGAACCACTGTCTTTCCAAATGAGCAATCAGTAATTGTACCAACATTCATACTCTAGTTTCCATTTTCAAAGTGCATTCAAGAACCATAAAAAGAACGGTGAATAAGTTTAAAAAAGAGGGAATATTATAGAGAAAAAATGAATCTGAAGGTCACAACAGAAAAATGGATCATCATTTCTACTTAGAGATCAATTAGAAACGACTCAACTCAATTCATAAGCTGCTTGGCACGTGACAGAGGAGTTTCAGTTATGACAAAAGAGAAGTGAGAAAAAACATGAAAATTACATCGTCCGTGAAAATTGTAAAACATTTTGTTACTCCAGGAGAATGTGAAAATCGTCTTGAATAAGCTGGGAATGATCCTGGAAGAATATATATATATATATATATATATATATATATATATATATATATATATATATATATGAACTATATTAATAGTTAATGAGCTTCTGATTCTCAGCTATGATTAATTAATGATGAACATGATATTTTCGTTTATGACCGATTTCATCACGATTCTTCTGTTAATCTTCTAGAGAATTATACATATTATTACTCAAAGTAAAGTACAAAAAGTGTTATAAACAAAACTCGGAGAAGTCCGGTAAGATATCTTTGGCCATTTCTAAGATACAACAGTCCAAACCATAATCTAACAATTGGAGAATTTTGCTGTTACAAGATTTGGAAAATGTTACAATCACACCGTCATATATATATATATATATATATATATATATATATATATATATATTTATATATGATATTAGTGGTCAATATATATATATATATATATATATATATATATTGATATATATTGATGCATGTTTCATTTAATAATAGACAAGTTTTGTCTATTTATTTTAACGTCCATATTATTTAATGAAACATGCATCAATGAAAAAAATATATATATATATATATATATATATATATATATATATATATATATATATATATATATATAGAGAGAGAGAGAGAGAGAGATTAATTCCCAAGAGGATAGGAATACAGGTAGACCTCGATGTCCAGGACAGATTAAGAGTATAATATAAAGGCTCAAACACTAATATTCCATGGTTATAATTTATTACATTGGAGTCGTAATTACGAGATTTTTTCCGATTTTATTTTGAATTTGTAGGTCTGATGAATTGGATCGTTATTACGATTCCCATGTAATAAATTATAACCATGGAATATTAGTGTTTGAGGTTTTATATTATATATATATATATATATATATAATACTGATGTTCGCACAATACAAATCCCAAGAGCTACTTAATGTAGAGTGTTACTGCGCGGTGTTGTATGAGCTTAAGGGAAACCATAACGTAAAATTAATACGGGAAAGATAACTGTTAACCTTAGACTTGAAGATGCCAAAATTGACGTGATTGGAAATGGACTTCTAAAATATTCCCAACCGACGAACTCTTCTTTTGGCACATATGTTTACCATTAACATAATAGTAAACGTAATATTAGACTTTCCTAATGTAGAAACAATCGGCATTCATTGACCGAGCAGCTCGTGTTACATTGATTTGAGATTTATATAATCTTTCTCTTGAAACGATTTTCAGGAAAAATATGTTTCTCAAGTTCGATAACTTTTATTGCTCTTTCCAGTATTTATGGGCGTTTTCTTTCCTAAATCTTTGTTCGATGTAGCGTGGAAAGTTAACATCTTGATTATGTCATTATTTTCTCTTCGAATTACACGTCTTATCCATTTTAGTTGATCCTGCTTTTGAACGTCCTCGGGTGCTGTTGTTTCCGTTACTTTTCTCTTTTTTTTTTGTTTTTGTTTGTGAATCTGTAGCGCCAGTTCGTAAGGTTAGAAGAAGGGCGATCCTCGTTAACAGCCGCTGGGTTCATCCACTGAAAAACATTGTTAACCATTGATCTGAGAAAGCAGTTGTATGTAGCTGAGAGTGTGTCACTATCTATAAAAGGCAGGATGTGTGTGTGTGCGTGTGTGTGTGCGTGTGTGTGTGTGTGTTGCGTGCGTGTGTGTGTGTGTGTGTGTGTGTGTGTGTGTGTGTGTTTAATGAATGCACATATATGCAATTTTCGACGGATTTGCACCAAAATTTACATGCACATGCTCCAGGACCGACTTTACATTCCCCATCTCCCATCGATAGTGGAAATAATCGATTTTTCATGCTTCTACGACAGTTTTCAAGTAGTTTGCGGCCATTTTCTACTCGCCAGAGTGAGAGCCTATAGCTGGCTGCCACGAATAGGCGGGAAGATTCTATTGGCCAGCGTGAGAGCCAACGGCTGACTGACACGAATGTTAACTAGCATGCTAGCATTCGTCAAAAGTGGGAGTATTTAAATCTGCATGACACTTTACTCCAATTGGCTCATTCGCTTGCTTAAACTCAACGTTGATTCTGATTCCGCAGAACTGGGTTGAGTGTGAAAAAGTATTTGTTGTTATTCTTCTTTCATTCGGTTTTTCCAGTTCCGAGTCCTTTTTTAAAGCTGATCGTTTTGTGTTCATTTTGTTTAGTTCTTTTTTCGTAACTGATTTAATGTTTAGTATAGAACTTAGAAAAAATTCGCAGTGTGAGATAGGCACGAAGTAAGGCATGTAGCAACATCAGCACGGCAAAGGGCACTCCTTTAAAGGAAAGGAAGGGTAGAAATATTTTAAGTCAAGTGATAGCGATTGCTGTATGAGTCGTACGATTTTTGAATCAAGCACAGGCAACGCCGGGCCATGCTGCTAGTATATTTCTAAACGTGCGTGCCGCCAAGTATGATATTAGCAAGTCTTGATGTCGGGGCTATTTAACAAACGTGACTTCAGTTTTGGTTTTGTACGAATTGCAGTGTTATGAGATACTGCTATGTGTATGTGCACTTAGAAGTACCCTTATTAAATAGCGCGAGTGGGTTGACGTAGGGCGGATTTGTTTACGAATAAGCGAGTTAAGTGTTATTAACTGGCAAGCTTAACCGACACATTTAA
>CAHIKZ030005506.1:1115000-1220000 GCA_903632075.3 Acanthosepion pharaonis
GGAGGTTAAGGTTTGATAAATATCTAAATGTCTAAACAATCTACGAAGAAATTAATTTGAAATTCGGTGGAGCTTTGGGTATCTTCTATGAAACAGTCGATTGGAAAAATTCATAGACAGTACATTGAAAGAGTAATCCATTTTATTTTATTCAAACATATCTGCTCTGAATTTTACATTGAGCTCTCTGGATATCATCCTCCTCAGGTCTACCCATACGGATTACCTAAGTTTGTACAAACTAACTAACTAACTATATATATATATATATATATATATATATATATATATATATATATATATATATATATATATATATATCGTAAGCCATGTATCTATTACTTTTCTCCTGAGCTAGTTCTTAATAGCAGAGTGAATAGAGCTCTCGATTTTATTTTGGCAACCAGTCTAGGAAGATAATTCTGAATAAGAAACCGGTCAGTCATGGACCCAACAACTCCACTCCATGAAAAAAATCTACTTGCTAATGATCCCTCACTTCCCGACAGTGGAACTCCCTTCCTCCTTCTTACTTTCCTGATAGCTATAATCTTCAAATATTCAAATGTAATATCAATCGACATCTTTGGATGCCTTGATCTTGATCATCACCCTTCTCTATATCCTTTCCTCAAAATAACCTCTTTACTTTTGCTCTCACCTTCTGTAACCCCTTGCGCGCTAGTGGCACTCCCGCCTTACTTGGCGGGATATACTTAAATTAAAAAGAAACAAAAAAAAAAGAAAAAAAAACAACCGACTATCATAGTGAATCTATGGACCTATACTCCACAGGGGTGTTTACAGGGTTAACATTGTATGTATGTTGAAGTCGTTTCAATGTGAAAATTAGAGACAGCTTCAGTTAAATATAATTAACTACTTTTTTCATTAGCAAGTAAATTTAAGCGTAAATATTTTCTTATTGAATTATCTATTATTTCTTAACTGCTTTATACTTGTCTATTGAATTGAATCCAGTTAAGAACACGATATAGCTAATTATGTTCAAACTGTCTTCTTATTGCACAGATTTATAAAAAAAAAAAGGTGCTCAAGTATTCCAGACTCATTACTTCTTCGATTGATAGGTAGTAATAACGGATTTGGCCATTAATAATAAAAATCGGAAACTGTGTCCATTTTCATGTTCACTTTCACTGTTTCTCTTTTTATCGGTCTTTGTCATTTTCTCTCTCGGATTCACTATTATAAATAGTTTTAGTGTATTTTTCCTTTTCACCGTTTTTCTATATGATTATCATTATTTAATTATCACTCTCAACCCCGACCACTCGCTATTTGCTCTCTCTCTCTCTCTCTTTCTCTCTCTCTCTCTGGTTTTTCGATTCTCAACCACAGATTTTTTCTGGTTTTGTCTTTCCTTTTCTTTCTATATTTATCCTCATGTATTTGATTATGGCTTTGTAATTCCCTGCTTCTCAATCCATTCTCTCTCTCTCTCTCTCTCTCTCTCCCTCCCTCTCTCCCCTATCTCTCTCTCCCTCTCCCTCTCCCCTCTCCTCTCTCTCCCTCCTCTCCCCCCTCTCCCTCCCCTCTCCCCCTCCTCTCTCTCTCCCTCTCCCTCTCCCCCTCTCTCTCTCCCCCCTCCCCCCCTCTCTCTCTCTCTCTTTCTGTCTCTTCTTTTCTATTTTCTCATTACTTGTTTTAACTTTTTTTTCTCTCTCTTTCTATGTCCGTTTGTTTTCCAATTCTCCCTGATGGTTTCTGTTTTCCTATTTCTAGCACACATTCTTTCTCTCCCACCCAGACACACACAGTTACAAACACACACATACTCAAACAAACAAGCTAGCACTCATAAACTGTTTTCTGATACACTCTCGCTCTCAACCTTACCCACTCTATATCTATATTTTCCATAACATCACCCACTATCCTTCTCTATCTCTATCTTTCTGGGAATTTTTCTCTTTAATTCTTCCTCTCGGCTGTTCAATTTTTATTTTCGTATTCTTCAGTAATGACACTCTTTCTCTATCTATCTCTCCGCTTCTGTTTTTATCATTCTTTTAGTCAGGGATTTCTTATACAGATATACGGCACTTAATTGCACAATGTATTCATATCTTCTTCTAGCTTCTATTCTAAAACATCGTCAAGATAATTATTTCTCTGCTATGTGCAAAAAAGAAATCGCAAAGAAGAAACTACAGCTACGAATGTTCTAGGCACAAATATTTAGATTTTGAACAATGAATTTAAAATATAAGTTAAATCCGTGTCCATTTGAAAATATTCTAGGAAAGAAATGTACTCCAATACAAATGTTTGTAAACTGCGTCCTTTTTACTTCAATATAAATGAATGTATTGAAGCAAGTTAAAGAATGAATTAAAAATAAATGATTATAATAAAAGATTGTATTAAAATAAGTATAAAAGGAAATAGATAAAATGATGTCTTAGTAACTTAGCAGTCGTCAGATTTTAAGTTACACGCGTTATTCAATTAAAAGAAACGATAAACAGGGGGCCGCAAAAATAGGTATACAGTAAGACTAGGAAAATATAAAATTGCTCTATTAATACTGGGTGCAATCTGTTGGAACATTTGAGGTATTGGTAAGTTTATTATTGATATGTTTATTATTGATACGTTAGTATAATCAATACAATACTTTTTGTGCTTACGTTTTATTTTCATTACTGTATACCTACTTTTGCACACCCTATCTAACTCTTTATAAATTTAAGAAAGTGTATACGTTTTATTCCCTCGCATATCTGTTAAGCATCTGGAGTATTTAATATCGTCATTTCCTTACTGCAGCTTGGTACAAAGCCACATGTATTGATACTTGATCGAAATCCCTACCCAGAAGCAAAGGGCAGTCAGTCTATCTCACTAATAACGCCGAATATATTTACGATGTTAGATGGCATCCATTGCATATTATGTCGATATTACTGAAAATATAGTACGCATTAATCGATATTAATCACCTTCATTAAGGACGGAACAAAACCTGATGAACGATATTGAAAGTTACATTTCAAGTGTATCTTTCGCTGACTTCAAATAGGTTGGGCAAAATTGTTTTCATTAATTAAGAAAAAGACTGAACCATTTCAGTAGGTATCAGAAACTTCCTCTTTGCCATGTTCTGGCTGGTAGGAATATAACTGATCGCAACAATATAAGATAAGCAAATGACAAACGTCGGGATGACAGACGCAGATAGAAAACTACGGGATCTTCTAGGCACGGTAGTAAAGGAAAGCGAGAAGAAAGGACTAACCTCAAATGTAATGGTTGTTAGTAAGAGAAAAACCCAAGATGCGAACTACAAATTGGAGATGTCATCATAAAAAAAGTCCAGAAATTTAAAAATCTGAGAAATATTTTAACAGAGGATAGGAATTGTGACAGCAAAATCCGAACATGCGTCGGGTTAGCGAAAAATACTTCCCAAAAGATAAACAATCTATTACGTAACAAGAAAAGTACGTTAGAAACAAAGAAAATAGTGCTGCTCTGTTATGAGATACCAATTCCATTCTATGGAAGTGGATGCTGGACAATCCCTCACAAAAAATGAAGAGAAAACTGGAGGAGACATTAGACAAATGTATACTGGGAATTTCATTTAACCGAGCGAGTAAGCAACAAAAATAACACATACACCAAATCAGAAAGAGACGAGCTTAAATGTCTTGGACACTTAATAAGAAAGGAAGGCTTGGAAAACTCAAATCTCACAAGGTAGATCGAGGCGTACCTGACGGGATTGTGTGAATGGATGGCAGAACAAAGTAAGGGAGCTTTGGCAAAAAGAGAAAAGCTGCTAAGGAGAAAACGTTGTGGAGAGACATAACTAAAACATAAAAGAAGAAGAATGTAAATATTTATTTAGGTGAAATATTATCAGCATTTGTTTTTGATAAATATATTTTAATCTGGATTTCTCATTCGAGGAAAACTTCAGTAATTCCTAGGTAAGATATTACAAGAAATTGAGAATAAAGAGCTAACCACCAATTGTGAGAAAACAATGTATGCGCGTTGGCAAGAGAGACAGCCCAATATGCGATCTACAAACCCAAGACGCCAAAATAAAGTAAATGCAGAAACGTAACTTTATAGAAAGTGATATTACAGTCGATGGTTAATACGACACAGAAAATCGTAGGTACATTGGTATAGCGAAAGATGCCATATAAAAGCTAAAGAAAGTATTAAGAAACAGAAAAATTCGGTTAGAAACAGAAAAAGCGTTTAACTGCTATGTAATATCTATGGCAGCATATATTGGATAATTACCTTATAGATCAAGAAGAAACTCAAGATACGACAATGATATGGATGCATTGCGGATGCTGAGAATACAATGAATGGAGCAACAAGGAAGAAACCAGGAAGATTTAAGGAAAAAAGAGGAAAATACACTTGTACTTGGAATCAGAAAGAGACTATTTCTGTGACACACATTTAGGAAAGAAATCATTGCAAATTTTTATATTCGTGGAACACATAGAATTCAAAATCATAGAGGAAAACATTGAGTAACCTATCGAAAAATCTTGAGTATATGAACGGCAGACCATGGACTGGAAAAGATAGTAAGGATACATACATTACCTAGAGTTTTGTGGAGAGTAATGATAGCTCACCTCCCGAAGGAACACGCTACATAACCTATAGCGCATCTCTCAGATTGTCAAACCACAAGGTTTAAATTATCAATAAGGATTCCTGCTCTCTAGTCTTCGTAATCTAAACGGTATATCTTTAACATTTAATGGGATGCTTCAATGTAGGAGTGAATAGGAGTTTGTATGTTTCTGGAGATTTTTATTATCATTATTATTATTATTATTATTATTATTATTATTATTATTTTCTTTGATTTCTGGCGTTTACATATTTCTTTCTGGGTCCCGCCCAGGGACCTAAGGTTAGAAATGGCATCATGACACTTTCCACTGACAAAAAAAAAAAAAAAAAATTACATAGATAAAGCCCTTCGTAAAGTGTGGGCTGTACTTGTCAGAACAAATTTTGTATCTACTTGAGGCATGGATTTCCAGGAATCCCTTCAATTAGTCTACTGCAATCTTTTCCAAACATTCCTAGGGCTCCAACTACAACAGGGATTGTTGATGTTCCCATATGCCACATTTTCGAGATTTCTATTTCAAGGTCCTTATTATTATTATAATTATTATTATTATTATTATCTGGGTGCAGTGCTATTTAGTTACTTTTTTCATCTGGATTTCTATTCCTAGGAATATAATATCCGTCGGCATCCGTTTATCACGTGAGATAAAGGTAGCACCTTATTTGGTCAAAACTGAGTACCTTGGTGTCGCAGTCGTGGGTGTAAGTATATGGAAAGATCCATAGTAATAAATGGAATTACATTTTAAGTCAGTTTGGACGTAGGAGTACCCGGAAAGTTATCAATGTTGACAGCCATCCGCCTTCGGGGTTCTACTCCTGGTGTTCTGACTGGATTTACTTCCATAGCCTTTTGGATATGACCGCAAGGTATCGAAGGTTTCACTTCCCTTGGATTGCCTTCTTGGGCTGTCGAGCTCCAGCTACCAGGCACAGCTGGTTATGAGGCGCCAGTTTTCTGTTTTTGTACATTATCTGGCTTATAGCTGCATTTAATTGCCAGAGGCTTTTTGAAACGCATTCAAAGTAAGAATTTTACCGACACTAGGAGCTTGTCTCCACTATCATTCCCGGTCATGACAAGCTTTGGAACATATAAAAATAATGTATGTATATAAGGATTATAGACATTACTTTAGGAATTTCATTTCCTACGAATACACAAGTGAATGAATACTCATCCAAATAATTTATTATTTAATAATAATAAATTATTATTATTATTATTACTATTATTATTATTATTATTATTATTATTATTATTTATGTATGTTAATTTTCCTGCTTTGTATCCTATAGAGCCGGGTCCAAACTATGGTCCTTAGGCTCTATAGTAGAATTGTCATTTAATTGATATAACTTTCCTTAGTATATGGGAAGTTCCTAGTAGGGCAATTTTCTGGGCAACTTTATGTTGATGTTACCTGGGACTCTCTTAGTAAAATTGACCATTCTTTTTTTCACAGATCTCCGATTACTATTTGGTTATTCTCAGTTTTAATTGTTCACATCCTGTTACTCTCGCTCTCTAGGTCCTTGTATTTGAAAAATTTCTCAATAATCTTTAAGGAGGTGTTCCTCAGATGGTACTGCTACATCAATAATTATACCCTTCTTGAATTTCTTGTCTTTTATAATGATAACAGGTCTGTTGGCTTTTATTTCCCTGTAAGTTTGAATTGGCATGTCTTAGCGGATATTTATGTCTGAGTGGTGCTCACACCCTCTCAGTGGTTTCGATTTGAGCTTCTTGCATATCTTACAGTGCACATATGTCGCTAGCTTGTTATGTCTGTGGTTATATTCAGTTTTATTGCTAGTTCCAAATATCCTGAGACAATATGATCGAGAGTTTCATCATGTTTTCCGCAGATTCTGCATTTCGGTTTAGTTCAATCTTTGATTATGTTACAGAGATAGGATCTGGATTCGAGGCTTTGGTCCTGAACTGCAGTAATTAGGCATTCTGTTCCAGTTTCCCTCCCGGTGCTCCCCAGCCAATATTGTGCTTTCTGTTGATCCAAATCTACTTCATTTGGCCTTTCTATGTATTTGGCATGCAACGCCTTGCCCTCCCATTTTTTTTTTTTTTTTTTTTTTGTTTTTGTAATTTCATTTTGCCAAGTTGTTTTGATTTTACCCGTTTGGCATAGATGGTATTCGCTTCGTTTTTTGTTGGTAGGATTTCAGGTGTATTATTATTATTATTATTATTATTATTATTATTATTATTATCATTATAATTGTTATTTAGTGGACACGTATCCGAGTGGTTAGAACGTTGTAGCATAAGACCCAGGTTTTAATTATAACCTTATTTTCTTTATCAATATGTTTTTGCAATGTCGGCGTTGAGAGAGGTTCCCAAGCCCATGACACCTTTCGAAAATTCCGAAAAACAATAATACACTGTGTTGACCTACGCGCTGTGAGAGAAATTGAATAGATAAATCGTCGATGTTAGTTCTAGTATGAAGCCACAAGTCATCGTGATTGAGAGCATCAATATACTGACTTCTGCAGCTACCGATTCCTCCGGAATAGGATCTCTACACTGAAATTGCAGACGCCCACTCATGCACATTTCTGTTTGTTCAACGCCCACAGAACATCCCTGTGGTTTATACTGCAACTATGTTGAGCAGACCTAAGTTAAATTTTCTGGTGGAGGCTGGTATACTTAAATCCTCAGTCACGATGACTTGTGACTTCGTGCTAGCATAGCCATCGACTAAGGGTACAGCCTACTCAATTTCACTCAGGCTTTGGTGAAACCGTGGTATGGTACTTTCCAAAGGGATCGCCACTTCCCTACCGATAACATCAGGAAGCCTTCTTCCCAACAAATCCACCAAGACGAAATTCGAACACGTTAATATATATATATATATATATATATATATATATATATATATATATATATAGAAAGAGAGAGAATGCTTAAATATACATATATATATATATATATATGTGTGTATATATATATGTATAAATATATATATATATGTATATATATTCATATGTATATATGTATATATATATATACATATATATATATGTATGTATGTATGTATGTATGTATTATATACAATGCTTGAATAGTTTTTATAGGATCTGTTTTCAGACACAATGTTTTACAGCATGTGTTTTAGTCGAGAAGGAAAAAATCTTCCATTTTGAAAAACCAATGAATGTTTCTTTATTACCAGCTGAAGTATTTCGTAGTAGAGAAAGTCATTTGCATTTGTTAGCAATAAGTCTTCAAATAAAGGGTTACCTGAAATTATTTCAATCAAACGAAAGCACACATCTATCAGTTGCATTGTTCACACGATATAAGCAGGCCAAACAGATGCCGTTGTTGATACCGGTGCTGAATTCCAGGTAACAAAAATAATTTCACTAAAATTTCTATTTTTGCCTGCTTCAGATAGATTATAGATCATTAGCAATCTTCAGTTAGTGTATGTTTCTTTCTCATAGAAAATAATTCTATATACTTTATTGTAATTGATTTACTGCTTGTTTTGAAAATATCTCTTCATTTTAATACTTCATTGAAAATCTTATTATAAATTAGATTTATTAATTTATCTCCTTATTTATTTGTTTATTGTTCTTGCAGTAAAGCAAAAAGTCTTTCAAAACTTTCCATTAGACAATGATGTCAACACGAACAGTTGTTGTAGTAGTAGTAGTAGCACTAGCAACAATCAGCCGTCAAATTGATGGCAAGGTTAAACCTTTTTCGGTCAGGTAAATCTAGCGGGCATTAGAAGCACACTATTGACTCGTTGTAATAGAGACAAACAAATAACGAAAGAATAAACACAAAGTTAATTACCTTCGATAGAATTTAGCGATGAAGGATTGAGATGAGAACAAAAGACAAAAAAAAAATATAACGAAATAAAATCAACTCTAAAAATTCTTACAAGTGAGGCTTAAGCCTTCTGCCTATGTCACTCATGTGGATGGCACAACGCAAATCAGGCTACACTATCACTAATGCCGGTATGTTGATTAACCTATATATGATATTCCAAATTATTCTTCGCCTGATTATCGAGTTTTTGTCTCGATAAAATCACCGAGGAGAAGGCAAAAGAACACCACTCGGCCACACTATCCCCTCCCAGAAGCATGAAAACAGAATTAAGAAATATCAGATAACAGTGTAACGGGGGTTATTAAATAATTAATTAATTCGTTTACTACAGCTTATCAACCATTTGCAGGTTATTTAAAGCCAGAAAATAATTTGAGATTGTATGATTGGGGGGAGTGTTTTTTTTTGTTTTTTTAATGATACAAGATTTACTAATTAACCCATAGCTGGTGGAGAAGACGTAGATTCATAACTTTCCCAAGGGTATTTGCGCGTGAGTATATATATATACCGAAAACAACTGAAATTGGAATTCGGCTCTCCGATTAACAATTCTGAGTCATTAACCATTACACGACCTGCACATCCAAGATTGCAATACCAATTATTCGCAGTAATGGTGGCAAATTCACATGGAACTGACACCTGTTCGATAAGGAGAGATACGCCCAACCGGTTTGCCTGGCTGTCGTCCATCAACTACTACCTTCAACAATGATAAGCTCTTAGTTGGTTCTTGAAATATGAAGACAATGTACCGATGCGTAAGGTTAGAAGGGATATAACAGGAAATTAATAATATTGATATTCTGGAAATATGGGTAGGGAAATACTTAGCCGGTGAATATTTCACAAGCGATGCTCAAAGAATCATACATGCAGGAGGAGAGATAAACAAATATGAAGTCGGGTTAATATTTGCTAAAAGTAATAAGCTTCATTTAGGTTACAGTCAAATACCAGATACTTTTATTTTATCCAAGAAGGAAGCTATTCAATATGGCACTCATAGGGGTCCAAGCCACCTAAGTCAGAAAGCGCTCAATAACATATGGATAGATTTTGCAACACACTAGAAAATGCCAATCGTTAGAGGAGGTCACAAGAAATAGTTATTGCCTGGACAAAATGAGGACATAAAATACAGAAGAAATAAATAAAATATGTTTAAATGGTCGGTAAGATTGGACATGGATCACGTGACGAACGCGATGAAAAACTGCCTCATTAGTGCACAGCTAAACTCCAAGAAATAACCAAACATTTCATGACGAAAATCCAAGAATTTTGTGATCTTGCAAAAGCGCAGCACCATACGAATCGAGGTAAAAAAAAACAAAAAAAAACTCACAGGTATAAAAGTCACATGAAAAAGCCACGGTAAAAATGTCACCAGAATTTTTTTTTTTTCTCCTGACATTTTTACCGTGGATGGTTAGCACACAGCAGACAAAGTCCCAGCCTCTTATCCAAAAGTGAATAAAATCCCAGCCTCTTATTCAAAAGTGGATAAAATCCAAGTCCCATAAATTAAATAAATTGCAAATTTAAGGAATTTTAAATTCGAATTTTAAATTCAAATTTTAAATTTAGACTTTATTCGCATAAAGTCTTGTCCTATAGGATACTGGGACTCCCTATGAAATATATTGAATATGTGTGGCATCGTTAGAAAACGTTTACAGGGCTTAATCTATTTTCGCATACGATCAATGTGGTTTGTTTACATTTTGGTGCACATCTTAAGGCTTTCTTCGAATAAAGTAAGGTCTTATGGGATACTAAGACTCTCTAACTATGAAATGTATCAAATATTTTATCGTAGCATTGTTAGAAAACGTTAGAGTTTGGATCGATTTATTATGAATTTCTGTTGCACATAGTGCGAATCCATAAACTATAGAATCAATGACTTTATTACTGGATACCATTAATTAATTGTGACTTTTTTACATTTTGCACTTTTGAGAAGAAAATCTATAAGACAAACAGTATTGTAATTTTACGCAACTATAATGGCTGCCTACTTGTTTCCCATTATCTAATATCTGTTGCAGACGCTTGCTCAAGCATATTTGTATTTCTTCAACATCCACAGACCTAATCTGTGGTTTGTACAACGACTATACATAATATACAGTTTCTGTGATTTCGTGTTAGTACGGCAGCCAATGGCTTCCGAAAACTTTACTCTTCAACTGTACTCATAAAATTTGGGATTTCCCATCGATCCAGTAGGCTGAGATCGTCTCTCGACCACGATGAGTTATCTGACAAATTGGCGATAATGAGATTTACACCGTGATCTCATAGAGCGTTAATGCTCTAACCATTTGGCCACGCGTCTATAATAGGTAATAAATATATATATATATATATATATATATATATATATATATATATATATATATATATATATATATTTATATATTTTCAAGTATGTTTAGTTGAATAATCTAGGCATATTATGTCGATTTATTTTATTTTAGTCCTTTTCAAATTCTCGGATCAATTTATTAGTTTTGTCATTAAATTGATTAAGAAAGTTGCCGTAGTTTTGGATATTTCTTTTATTTTCCTAGGCAGTTTCATTCTCTTAATCAGTTTAATAAGAAGACCTAAGAAATTGATTCCTGAATTTGATAAGATTTGCTGTGAATTGGAATGATATAAGAAATGATAATCTTGAGTTAATCATCAAGATAGCCTGGCTGTTTTAAAATAGGTATTTGTGATGTTCAGTTTTCATTAGACACATACCAACTTACTCGTTATATTTAAGAGAATTTTTCAGTTGTTCAAATTGCTTACATATATTAAAGCTATCTCTTAGTTTTCAACTGTTTTAATATCAATAGAGAGAAAAAATAAAACCAAAAGACGAATTCCTAAATATATAGATAGCATAGGTCGATGCGTTACATTCGTTTTGAAATGTTACTGACCGGCGTTGTGTTAATTCTTTTTGTTTGTTGAAGCCAAAGGGCAGTCCTCAACGAAGGACGTCAAGTCCACAAAAGGCTGCGGTGAAGAGGCGTCATTGAGTTTAAGTGTAAGTAAAACAGAACAAAATCTCAAGTCATTCATGTATTTATAACCTTCTCGTTGACCGCGAAAAACAAGTTAGTCTGAGGTCAAGTTGAACAGCGAGCGTTCTGAAAGCGAATTTTCGACACATGCCCCGGAAAGGTCTTTTGTTGATGTGGCACACGACGACTCAATGACAGCAAACTACCATTAAAAGACGAAACAACAAAGACATCTATATACCAATATATCTTGCGATATTGTTCACTGTCTCTCACGCCCTCTCTTTCATTCTCTCTCTCTCTCTCTCTCTCTCTCTCTCTCTCTCTCTCTCTCTCTGTGTGTATCTAACTGGGCGTTATTATATTGTTCATTATCTTTTTTTTATTTTACTTCAGCTATGTTTTACTTTTGGTATCATTGTCATCCTATTTCGGTCGATTTTTTTTTTACTTTTATTACACTACAAAAATAGGTTAATGTCTTCAAATCCATCCATTTAGATCTCTATAGGCCTTTGTTCGTCCTGGGTAAGACGTAAACTACATCCGCGTCCTGGGTAAGACGATAAACTACATCCAACAGCAAGGCCTCTGATCAAGAGGTTTTGAGGAGCATGGAACCAACTCTTAATTGTTGGTGTTCCCAAGCCCGGAATGGTAGCACGTGTAAGGGCCAGAGCTATGGGCAAATAGTTAACTATTACCAGCAATACTTTTTTGAAAACATTTACCAGCAATACAATTTTGAAGGAAAAATATTACCAGAAAGAGATTTTTGACAAAACAAAATGTTACCAGCAATATAAAATGTCGTCGTAATTAAATAACCCATTGAGGTTAATATGCCGTAAAACAAAATAAACCAAACCAATCTAAACTAAAGAATACATATTCTATTCATACGAATCTATCCTTAAAATGTTGTCGGCATTAAATAATCCATTGAGGTTGATATGCCGTAAAACAAAATAAATCAAAACAAACCTATAGGCTTTTGTTAAAATGTTTCTTTCAGCAGTGTGTAGCCTGTTGCTCATCTGTGATATGACTGTTTATCTCTTTCAAACCTGAAGTTTAAAGTCTTACATCTATCTATCTATCTATCTATCTATCTATCTATCTATCTATCTAAAATAAAATTGCAGTGCCTTGATAAACCATTCTGATTTTAACTGTAAGAAAATATATTCAGACTAGTCGGGAGTAAATATGGAATCTATTTTCAAAGTATTCGAACATTTATTACGTAGTAACACTCATAAGACTCCACAGTATATACCTAATTTTTAGAATGGCGAATGCTGAAGTATAGCTCAATATGCTAAGAGGGTCCAGTGTAAATATATGTTATACTCGAGAGACCCACACATATAGTTTTTTTTTTCGGTTAGACCCGCCTGCTACGGCTATATGCCATTGAAAAACCGATTCTCGTACAATCATTGAAGTTAATCAACGTCGAGCCTGATCAGTATCTATATGACTGACCGCTGGGAAAAACTAGGTGCTATAACTTTGGATGTGCAGATGGTGTAATGGATAAGGACTCAGAATTGGAAATCGGAAAGCTAAGTTTCAATTCCAGTCAGTTTCATTACATTTATTTATGCACAAAAACTCTTGGGAAAGCTATGAATACACATCTTCTTTTTCCATCTATGGGTTAATTAGTAGGACTTGTATCAGTAAATCATTATTATCTCCAAACAATACTTACAATCTAAAAATATGTTCTTGCTTTAAATAACCTGTAAATATTTGAGAAGCCGTAAAAGTAAAGCATCAATCAATCATAGAACCGCCTACTTCCAAATGTCTGATTGGTTTCATATGGGAGAATTACTGAGATTAGATATTACATATAAAATCCAGGGAATGTTTGTTTTTTCCAAAGATAATTTCCGATCTATTAATTTTTTGTTTACTTTCCTAAACGGAGATTTTGCTTTTCCTCGGCACCTTCCGTTATCGATGTCAGCCTTTTTTTTTCGTTTGCTTTTACATTCCCCAGTAAATTAAATATGTGAACCTCCTTGAATTTGACCCCCCCCCGATCCATAACTCTGAAGATGGGCTGTCTATTTTGTTGACAAACATATTTTTAATTTTCTTACATTAATGATAATTTATTTCTCCTTCGTTACCCAGACTATTTTCAACTTTCTTTCTTCCTCTTCTATCAACACAGTGTCATCAGCATATCTCATTTTGTTATGGTTAAGATTGCAAAATATTCGCTGACATATATGCATTTCTTTGATTCTAAGGAAACTTTCTATACTTTAATAATTTGTTTAGTTTTTGAAAATGAAATTCTGTTATGAGTATGCGATTCCAAATTTCTGTTACACATTCCGACATCTTTTACTACGCCAAGCAGCTAGTTAAATTGGAGCTGTAATTGATTTCTTACTCAAAGATTTTTGCCATTTTGAATAAACCTGTAATCTGAAAGGCTAAAATATATTTGTAAGTAACACACAATCACTATTTACACAGCCTCATAGTCCTGTTTTTCATTCCACCGTTGATCACTAAAATAGTACGTGAACATTATCCTGGGTAGGCTATACACGCCGTGCACAACACCGCGTATCACCAACCAAGGGTATACCTTACCCAAACGCAGGCCTACAGCACTGGGGAGTAGAGAGAGCGAGACGGAGCAACCTTCCCCTACCCTGGCAAGTGGACAACTGAAGCTAACAAACAGCTGGGACCCCTCAGAGAGCGGGAAACATACACACGCTCAATGACGTCATTTGCGATGGGTACTATATACCCATGCTTAGTGTTCTAGGGTTAAAATTGTTTTTACTTTTTTCATCACATTGGACATCAAGAATTTATCAAGGCGGAAAAATAGGCAATCAAAACATAATTTATCTATCATTGTATGCTTTTGAATATTTAAAATACAGGAGAAAAGTGTTAACAAACCACGGTGATCATATATGACAAATGAAAAAGTTGTCAATCCTTGATCTACAATTTTATCTGACATGACTTCACATCTCGGCTTCAATTACTTATCCTGGGCAGTGCATCGCCTCCCAATTCACACTCTACCGACGCAGATCAAGGATCATATATGAACTGTTTTTGAGCTGAGCCCTGGACATTCAAGAGTTTCTGGACTACATGCAGCAGACATGAGGGAGTCCATGGTGCGCTGTGTTGTCTGTCCCACGAAGGCAGACAAAACGAGCTATGTGTCCCAAAACACTATTACACCATGTGTAGCAACTGAGGCAACTGTATATGAGGCTGAGGTACATAGAAATGCATCTGAAGACTTTATTTGCTTGTACGTAACAAATAAATACTCAGTTGCTACAGTCATTTTAGTTTTTTTTTTAATTATTAGGGTAAAAAAGTGATTTTTGTGGTAGATAAAATAAGGCCCTTTTCCACGTCTCGTCCATACAGAAGCTGAAGCAGCTCAGGACCAGTACCCCCTTCACCAGTGGCTCACAGGACCTAGAAAGACGTATGAGGAGTTTGGAAGTCATCGGAGAATATTTTTTTAATTACAATTTTCAGTATCTGATTTTCTTACTTAATGTTTTTCTTTTCCTATTAATGTAAACTCAAAGTACAAAGTTTGAAGTGCCTGCATGTAAAATATTTCAAATAAAGATTTATATATATATATATATATATATATATGTGTGTGTGTGTGTGTGTGTGTGTGTGTGTGTGTGTGTGTGTGTGTGTGTGTGTGTGTGTGTGTGTGAAAAGTATATAAATATAAATAAATATATATATGTATAATTATTTATATATTATATGCAGGGTACTTATTAGAAAGCGCTCAATATCAGATAGAGCTAACATATTTGGTTGGATAGATGTGAGTTTGTGACCCTGGGTTTCACGATTTAGCGATCGTCAGACAAACTGATTAATGTTTTAACGGACGACCAAATATGTATATGTGTCTGCATATATCGATGTTTGCGTTCGTACAATGAATGACAAAACGACGAAATTTTCCCCACCACTTCTACGATAACACCAATGCACGCAATCTAAAACATTAATCAGTTTGTCTGACGATCGCTAAAAGCGTGAAACCCAGGGTCAAAAACTCACATCTATCAACCCAATATATATATATATATATATATATATATATATATATATATATATATATATTTTAAAGATCGGGTATGATATACCCATGCTTAGTAGTGATGTAGCTTTAATTGATGGTTAGTGTTCTAGGGTTAAATAAAAATAAAATCTGCCTTAGGTCACTTCTTAATTTTACTAGTAAAGTTGTTCTTCGTCCTCTCAAAAACCATGTTATCTCGTCTGAAGAACTATTTGAATGTTAGTAACCCTTCTCAGAATACCAAAATATTCCTTGTTTGTTGTGATATTTATATTATATCAAAGAAAGTGTCCAAGTTATTCTCTTTTAGCTTCCTGATTTATATATATATATATATATATATATATATATATATATATATATATATATATATATATATATTATTGTTTCTTTGCATATTTCCTTTGAATATATTTTTATATTTGCTGGTACAAAATTCCATATCGCCCACCAAAATTTCGTATCGCCGACAATTTTCTGTTCCGCTTCTTATCACTCATTCTACAATTGAAATCATCCACCACCCCCGATGTGCAATAATCTTCATTGACACTAAATAATCTATAGATACATATTAGAATCAAGAATCACTAAATAAATAGTAGAATCAGATGTGCTAGCAATATTCAATCCATGGGCGAAACTGGAAATTGCAAAATGATCAGCAGGTACCACCAGACACTGAAGAAATTTTGGTATGATTCTCGGCATGCATGCTAATCCTCAATATTATTTCTAAAACGCATCTCAGATGCTTCAAGTCTTTTCTTCAGTTGTAATAAAGTTTTCTCGAATCCACTGCCATACAGGAGATTAGAAATTGCATAGTAACCTAGCATTCTTTTTTTCCCAATGTTATTTATTGTTTTTTTTTTTTATATATTGCACTGTTTCTGAAGACCATCTATCGTCATATTTTGTTACTACACTACATAGATTCTAGAATTTCTTCACCTGCTTGATTTGGACGTCTCTGAGGTGTAACTCATTTTGCTTACAACTATGCATATCTTCTTTTACAGTTGATGTTTAATCTTCTCTTCTTACTTTCATTGACTACCTTATCAAATTGTTATTTCAGTTTCTCTTCTGAATTTGTAATCAACACAGCGTAGATAAAAAAAAAATAGAAAAAACATTGGTCTGCCTTCTATTTACATAAGAATCGTCTTGTTTTTTAAATATATACTTACTTTTATATTGTGTTTTAAGTCATTCTCTATCCGTATACATGGATTTAGTTCATAGTAGATTTTAGGGATTGTATGATTAGCTGTTCAGGATCAATCAAGAGCGATTTGTGACGTTGTACTATATAAAATGATTGTGTGTCTGACGATTGCAAATAGCCTGAAACGCAGGGTCAGAAATTCACCTAAATATGCTAGCTCTATCACTGATATTGAGCGCTTTCCAATAAGTACTGCGCATATATAATATATAAATAATATATATATATAAAATTGCATATATATATATATATATATATATATATATATATATATATAACTGTCGCTTTCTCCAGGTATACAACACTATTTAAAAAGATGGAGCGCTTTTTTACCAGGTAATTTTAATCAGAAAGTAATTCATATAATACAACGAGAGAAAATTTTGTAGAATGGGCCGACTGGAATGCAGAAACCTCAACGAAGAACACGTTCAGTGATCCGAACTTTATGCGAAAATAAATATAAGTATATACTGTTAAATAAGTAATTATTATTTATTAAAAGTATATCAATAAACAGTAAATGATATGTTGGTGAAAGTGACTATGTAGTGTCAAGGCAACCAATATATCTTTTACTAGATATAATTACTGACTATACAATTATTACTTTCCGTTTTTTATTGCTCTTTAGGGAATACAGGTTTATCAGTGGCCATTTCTGTTTTATGAACAGTATAATTGTCATTTACCGGCCTGGTTCTAACTAAATCTTTGTCAAGGATCGAAACTGCGTCATAATGATAAATGAGCTTAGCTTCATCATGAAAGTTCCTTCTCGCTGAGTGGCCTAAAATCAAGTCTGGAGATATAGCGTTTGCTTCTACATAATGAGGACGCATGTTCGAACCTTGCCTATGGGAGGATATTCTATATGAAAACCCAAATCACGAGTCAACAGTTACATTGTATAAAAAACAGAGATGTTTAATCAAACACGTATCTTCACTAAATATGTTTTATAGTAATAAAAAATAATGTCGGATTATAAATAAAAATTAATTGCTTAGAAATAAATTGGTATTTACTATCCCATCAATGTAAGCGTGAAGATAAGTTTCCATCAGTATTTCTTTATTGGCACAAACATATATATATATATATATATATATATATATATATATATATATATATATATATATATATATATATATATATATATATATATATATATATATATATAGGTACCCCTAAATATTTGCTAAACATAAGCATACATTATGAATAAATGACCAAAATCTATTAATAACAAAGTCTTATCATCAGCATTATTGTGTTATTTAGTAGAAGGAAAGTCCAAAAGATTTTCATGTACAAATTATTCTAATGCTTTTTAGAACCATCAAGATTTTGGTTAAAAATGTTGTTTCAAATTGCTTAGAAATAAATTAGTATGTACGGTCCTATACGTACGAGCGTGAGAACAAGTTTACATCAGTATAAAACTTTTGCTTATATTTAGTAACACAAACATATACTATATATCTACAAATGTATAAGTACCTAGCCACACATTTTGTGCATTTATGTATTTTTACTTCTTATGGATTTCTTGTTTGGTGAAAGTGACGAGAGTAACAATCATTGCTCTGAGTTGGCGCCAATGACGAGGTAAAGAATTGACACGACTATTTAACATTGTACTGCTTTTCAAAGCCTACACGATGACGATGTTGGTTATAATGGCGTCTGTGACAGAAAAGGGCGGCAATATTGTATGGCAGGAACCCGGTCCGCCCGACAAGACATCATCACTGCTGATCTTTGTTGTTTACCAGGGTCAAGTGTATTTGATCTATCAATCTCTGTTTTGTCCAACCCAGAGAACGTGGCTTCAAGAGACAGTCATAATCATATTTCTTCTCGACCGAGATGATACAAGTTATGACAAAGGCTGGTGCAAGATATGAATCTATCAATGAATCTCTTTGTTCATTTACGGTCTGATTTTATATCTACAATCATTCTTATCAGTTCAGCGTCGGTGAATATCTCTTTCTCCTCTTTCGCTTTGTATGCTTCTATCTTTTTAGTTTTTTTTTCTTGTTTCTCACCCCCCACACTGTCACTGATTTCTACCTATTGATCGCTTCATTATTGCTCTTTTTGTTTCTTTTTTTTTTTATTCAACCTCTCTCATTTTATGTACACAATGTGAGCCCTCTATTTCCTTATTCTTCTTCTACCTTTTCTCTGTTGCTCTCTCTCTTTTTTATTTCTAACTTCTCTTTGTAATTATTTATATTTATCGTTCTGTCATTATTAATTTTCTGCACCTTCTCTCCTTTCCTCCTTATCGGTGAACTCGTTAGGGGTTACGACGAAAGAAAATTAATCGTGGGTATGACACCAAACGTTGTGCTCAATGTTTAAGACCAGATAAAAGCGAGATCTTTTGAAGAAAGCAGTCTCATTCCTATTGGATTATATCGGTAACCTATGATCCCATTTATTCGTATAATGAAGTACGTGTAAATTCCTTCAAGCTAAAAATTGTGCTATTACCATTTTCATCGACTTTCTCTCGCATCGTTTCATCCCACCTCGCACACACTATTTCGTTATAAATCTTTATCTCTTTCTACTTCCAGGTACAGAAACTCCCCACTTCTTTGTCTGCTGTACTAGATATACGGCAAACGTAAAGAAATATAAGCATTAAGATACATCAAGAAACAATCCCAAAATTATTTTCCTTTATTGTATATGGTAATCTCAACGATCACTCCTCTTTCCCATCCTTCAATGCTTTAATTTAAGGTGTATTCAATGGTGGAGGGTTGAAAGCTTATATTATTGGCTAATGTAGGCAGCTCAAAGTCTTACATTAATTTTAAAACTGTGGTCGGCATCAACTCAGTTCGAAATAAAGTGTTGCCTCTCCGCAGAAAAATGGTTAAAAGTTAGTTTAGAAGCCTTTTATTATTATCTTTAGTTCAATGCCTTTTTCATACCCCGGATCTGTGGTTTTATGTCAGACTAAATTAATTATTACTCAGCGATAAGTAATATGTATCTCAGTTTTAGTCTAAATAAGTATTTATTTTTAGTCACTCTTTACTCTGAAAGACGAACTTTATCGATCAAGTGAAGACCCAAAAACAGATTCAGCCTAAACCTTGTCAAGTGTGCAACATGAAAGAAGTTATAGTTCCAATCTGCTTAATCTTTTTTTAGAAGAAATCTCAACGTATCTATTAATTGAAAGTGGCACTCTTTTTTATCTTCTAAATACTAGTGTCCCACGATGGTGCGTGACCATGCTGATGGAATAGGTGTTTTTAGTAGGCATGAAAATGATTTTGAAAATAAAAGTCAACGTCAACTCGTCCAAGAAATAAGACTTCAGATAAAGCTTTCAAAAAATGTAAGAAAGTATAACCATGAATGGAAGTGTAATATTGTCGCATTGAACCGATCATAAAAATTCCGAACATGGAATTGATATTCAAATACCCCGATGTATGTGTCAGGTTAAATATTAGAAATAAGGAAATGGAAGACATCACAGGAGTTATGAATAATCATGAGTGGTCTTCCTTTGTTTTGTTACTCTCCTCTTTGAGAGAGCTATTTCTGTTTAATGCCACTATAAAAGGACACTTTATACGAACCTTGTATTCTCAGTTGAATAAAGCTTTCTTAAATACTACACCTGCATACTTCATCTTAATAAATAGCGATATCTGATTTACGTTCTCATGTGTATCCAATTCATGACGTCCAACCCATTCAAAAATGCCTAAAACATCATCTACATCAATATCTTTTAAAATGATTTCAAAAGAATAAATCCAATAAATCTTGAAGAAGAGGATATTACATCCATCAGCCTCCATAGTCTGGCGCTACATAATCAAAAGCAAATAGCTACATCAAGTACCAAAAACCACATATATTGAAAACCTACAACAGCGGCAACGACAAAAATTAGTAGCATCTGTAACTTGAAGAGAAAATGACATAATCACGCTATTAACTTTCCACACTACCAAAACCAAATTTCCATCAGTACTAGAAATAGCGATAACATTTATTGAATTTGAGAAATCTAATTTCCTGAGAACTCATTGTTTTGAAGAATATTTTATGAGTTTCCACCACGAGTAATACGAACTGTACGGTCAATGAATACTAAAAGCGTCCTGTATGTTAATCCTACTCATTTCCTTATGTAAAAACATTCGGTTTTTGCTGACCGAACAACCAGTACTATTAACATTACTATAAAGATTACAGCAATTTACTTAATAGTGTCTATCTTCATACAACGTGCTTATTATACCTGTCAAATCTAACTACAAGGATGACACAGTTCATGTATTACTGACTCGGGAATAGGAAGTTGGTTTGCCCTTCTCTCTCACCGCTGATCGAATGTTTTATGGAAAATGAGGGTAAAATAAATCAAAATCCAGTTCCAAGGAACCACATTCTTAAATTACATTGTCCTCATTGTACCTAAATAAGAATGTCACCGCCATTCATTATTGTTTGAGGCGTCTCAGAATGGTCAGTGCCAAAGTCATTGAACAATTATTACGTGTACAGATTTCCAAGATAATTTTGACCTTGTGGCAAACCTATGGTTGTAGGGAGTGGATAAGTAGTCTCTCTTTTCTCCATCATCCAGCGTATCACGAGAATTGTATTTGACGAGATATTTTTAAAAAATGATAAAATTCGATGGGATAGAACGTATGGAGAAATCGATAAACGCCTTTCCCAAGTAAATTATTATGAACTGTATATAAACAACATCGACCTGAATTCTATGCAATTTTCGTCTGGAGTAACGGATGCACTGCATCGCACTGTTTCAGTTTGTTCATATTTCCATTTGCTGCATTACTTTATAATTGTCTTCATCACTTAATGTTATTAACTAAACCTAAGAAAAATATTTAGTTAAAATTTTGATGTTAAAATGAAACACCATTCAATAAATATATATTTAATTATAATTAAAAAAATACAGTTGTTTGTATTAATTAGAATATTTGCTCATAAATTAATAACGTTATGAAGATTTGATGAATAACTTTATGATCAATAAATCTAAGAAAATAATAAGTACTGAATACTTTGAACAAATGAAATGAAACACCATTCAGTAAATATATATTTATTTATAATTAAAAAAAATAGTGTTGCTTGTATTAATTAGAATAGTGGCTCATAAATTAATAACGTTATGAAGATTTGATGAATAACTTTATGATCAATAAATCTAAGAAAATAATAAGTAGTGAATTTCCCTAACATTGATTAACTATATTACGAGAAATAAGCGTGAAAAATTTTACGTTTTTTTTAATTTTAATTTTCTGATGAATCGTAATTCTTAAATTAATGGTTGAATAATGTCATGGCGAGTTCTACGACAAGAAAATATAATTATAAGTTCCCGTATTACCTCATTAAATATTTGTGCTTAACAACTTTAACAAAATATTGCAATAAGAACCATGTTTAAGTGGCACAGCAGGACCATTTAT
Source organism: Acanthosepion pharaonis (assembly GCA_903632075.3). Classification (NCBI taxonomy): domain Eukaryota; kingdom Metazoa; phylum Mollusca; class Cephalopoda; order Sepiida; family Sepiidae; genus Acanthosepion; species Acanthosepion pharaonis. The sequence goes on from CAHIKZ030005506.1 coordinate 1,137,409, forward strand.
AAAGGTCAGAGATGGTGCAACTAAGGAATGTAACCCATCAGAACACATATATCGGAAATAGCGATAGAACAGCGTGAGGTTCAAGAAGTTTCGACTGTGAGAAAAGGGGTTGTAGGGTGGAAAGTAATAATCTACCCACAAGTCGGCATAGACGGTTTTGAACTTTATCAGGACAGGAAAAGGTGAACTGCGTAGCTTAAGCCTAGATTTGAAAGCAATTCTTCCCTTTATCTTTTGATCTAACACTTGTAAAGTTAGAGTATTCAGTCAGATATATACTAGAGCGGTAAAATAACGGAATACAAATAAAGATATATAAACCTGCTTTTATTGAAATTTTACAAGATCAACTTTATGCAATATTTTTTTTTATTTGTCAAATAGGGAAGCAAATCGTGATTGCTTAAAAAAAACAACAGCAACAATTTACGAAGTAACGAAGCGACCGAAATCATAATTATCAACCTTAATTTAAATTTTGAATAATTGATTGATTAACACATCAAGTGTTTGTCGGTAATGTTCAGATATGTCTGCCACAGTTGTTAATGAATCTTAGGAAAAACAGAGCACTTGAATTTTAGATTAGCAGGGATTGTTTACGACAAGCAGTTTTGCGTCAGCCACACCTGCGGCCATAACAACACAGTTGTGGTCGAAATTATTCCTTTCAACAACCAAACACCTACGCAAGTAAAGAAGAAAAACGTTATGCTATATCATTCAATATCAACTACAGAAAACATCTATCCAATTTGAGATTTTATTGTTATTGTCAATATATATGTTTTCGAAATATAATTTAGACGTTTTCATCTATGTTTGGAAAATGTTTAGATATATATATATATATATATATATATATATATATATATATATATATATATATATATATATAAGGAAAAGAGGAAAACTATTATTGGCCGGTGCGTTTCGTTCTCTGAGGTATATTATCAAAGCAAATCTTGGATTTATTTTGTTGCGCGGGTTTATATACAAGAGCAAAGATGTCATTGGTTTATCAAGGTTTTTAAATTTGAGAACGTTCATTAATATTGATCAGGAGGATGAGATTTCTGTCAAAACCTGTGGGTGACACACATTGACATAATTCAATATCTTGTAGGATAATTAAAAGTGACATATTTCAAAACCTTACCAGTAAAGTACCACTATATCTGAAAATAATTTACATTATACACACACACACACACACACACACATATATATATATATATATATATATATAACAGAAAATGTTTTCCGCTTTGCCCGGTCTACCGTTGATGTGCTTACGGCAATAACTGAATATGCATATATGCACTTGTTTTATAATGGTAAATGTTGGAATGTCGCTCCAGATATATTGAAGGCGTTTGACAGGTTTTGGCATGCTGATCTTCTACGTAAGCTTCAGGGATACGGTATTAAAGGAAAATTATTTGATTTAATCTAATCATTACTGTCTAAACGTGAAATGAAGGTTGTCCTGAACGGATTCTTTTCCTGTTTCTTTCATACGAACACTGGTGTTCCTCAAGGCTATATTCTTGGTCCTATACTGATTCTTATCTTCATCAATGATCTTCCTGATGTCATAAGTTCTCACGTAAACATCCATACAGACGAAACTACAATTTACTCCTTACTCAATAGTAAATCCGGAATTGATGACAAAGTTAACCTGGCCGTTGGTCTCGAAAACGACATCTAATATGAGGCTGACCGGTGTAGGAAATGGCTTGTAGATTTTAATGCCTCCGAAACGAAACTGCTGTCATTTACTCTCCATAGAGAAATTTCCCTGCCTTCTATTATCATGGTTGATGCTCAACATCACGAGAACGCCTCACTGCGCCTACTTTGTCTCACGTTTTCCACTGAGTGGAGGTGGAACAAGTATATTGAATTAATAGCTGCATCTATCACAAGGAAATCTGGTTCTCCTTTCGCGCCAGAATATTTTTCTCGTCTGAGTCCATCCGTCACATCCACAAATCTACCATTAGTCCCTATATGGAATACTGTTGCCATATATGGTCTGATGCCCCCACTGTTCATCTCGAGGTTCTCAACAAAATCTAAAACGACTATGCAATGTGATCGGTCGTATCTTGGCGTCTGACTCGAGTCATTTTCTTACCGACGTAATATGGCTTCTCTCAGTCTTTTCTAGAATTATTTTCATGGCATCTGTTCTGACGAGCTATTTTCACTGGTGCGCTGTGCATGAATTTAAGCGTGCTACTAGTTTGGTATCTTGGTCCCACCCTTTTACTGTTGAAACAGTTATATGTAAACGCCTCTGCTACTCCAACAGATTCTTCTGTCGCACCTCCCAACAATAGAACTCCCTTCCTTTTACTTGCTTCCCTGATAACTATAATCTCAAAATTTCAATTTAATGCCAAACGACATCTCCTGATGCCTTGATCCCGAGTCTTTTTTTATCCTTCTCTGTTATTCTATTTATCCTTTTCCCAAATCACCTCCCTAGCAAGTATCTTCCCTTACTTTCACTATTTGTACTCTCTTGCGTACTTGTGGCCTTCCCGCCTTGCTTGGTGTGAAATGCCTAATGTATATATGTATATATGTTGTGGTACGATCCACCTAATTTCCATAGTGGAGTACCGACCATATAAATATGGGTTGGTACCGGGAAGACGAGAAAGAAGTAAGAAGAGATCCAATCCAGAGACTCTGCCCGACTGCGATTAAGTCAACCCATTCTACAGGAACAGTCTTCCCAAGAATATACCAAAACTTACTGTAAATATTGTGTACCTTTTCCTTGTTTCAATACATTTTGTTTACGTACATTTTGTGTTATATTATTATTATTCCAAGCTTATCCAAGCTTCAACAATATATATATATATATATATATATATATATATATATATATATGTGTGTGTGTGTGTGTGTGTGTGTGTGTGTGTGTGTGTGTGTGTGTGTGTGAAAAATATCCTAAAGTGTCAAGAACTACTAATTTTAGGTATTATGATAATTTTAGTTTTAGTGGTTGGTTTAATCAATAAATATGTTTCTTGTCTTGTCTTCGTCAGCCAGTTTACCCCTAAAGATCCGTTTAAGTAAAACCTAGGTAGGTAGTTCTTAGCTATTGAGGAAGTTCTTTTCGTTTTCTGCACTCTGCTTAGCATATTGAATATCCCTCTCTGGATTTTGTCAAGGACATCGTGATGTACAACCGGGGCACCAGACCATATATGACAGTAATATTCCATGCAAGGACAGATGGTTGATTTATAGATTTGAAGGATAGACTCAGACGAGAAAAACTTTCTGGCACGACACAGAGAACCAACTTTCCTTGCAGTAGATAATGCTATTGATTCTATCTATTTGTTCCACCGCGAGTCAGCAGACAGCGTGAAACCAAGCAGGCGTAACGAGCCGCTCTCGATTAGTTGGGCATCAGCCATTCTGATGAAAGGCAGGGAATGTTCTCTGTGGTGGGTAATCGAGAGTAGTTTCGTTTTACAAGCCATTTCCTGCCCCAGTCAACCACAAATTGGAAGTCCTTTTCGAGATCAGCGGCCACGTTAATTTTGTCAACGATACCAGATTTACTATTGACGCAAAAGTAAATAGAATGTCGTCTGCGTATAAACTAATATCTCACCAGTAATATTTTATGAAGAATATAGAGAAGATGGTTGTGCTGGAGAGTCTTTCTTTTATGCAAATCGGCAAATATAACATCTTAGAATACAACATGGGAGATTTAATAATCCTATCTATTATTGTAGATAATAAATTGATAGGCTGTTTAATTATGGATTGAAGATAATTAATCAGGATATTTGTAAAACTTCACACAAGTCTCTTTTTAAATAACCAAGGAGGTAAAGAATAACTTCCGGTTTCTTTCTTTCCAGTCAAATTTGCTGTTCAAAAATTTAAATGCAATATCAATCATTATCTTCTGTATTCTTAATTCTTATTTTTTTATTATCTTTTCTCCTTAATAGTTTTTTTTTCACATTGTCTAACACTCAATTACAAAGATATCAAAGTCATACTATAATAACCAGCTCTTCCAGCTATTAACTCAAAATTGAGTTTTCGATGCATCATCAAAAAGATTTATATGAGAACTGCAAAGATGTCCAGCAAGCAACGACAACTACTAATATGAAAACTAAAGTCGAAGGAATAAATCGATTTCATAAAACAATGACTGAATGATTGACGAAGGTTATAGACTATTAGTAGCCAATATTATAAAATGATACAATACTATTTTATTCAGGTATACTGTGTCATGTCCTAATCCGATATGTAAGTTTTATTTTTTACCGGATCACCAAATAAGCATCCAGTCGAACACCATCATAATTGAATAAGACCTTTCTTTTAAATAATTTTAAGTTTATGATCGGCTTCAGCCTTCATTTCCCCTCTCTATGATTTTTTTAAAATCAGTAATTTTAAAAGCAAAAGGATTATTTTTTCATTTATTTGATTCAAATCAATGTTATATGCAAAAACTAGAAACTAACTTCATCGACGCCTCCATATGACATCATACGGTTTTCAGTTGCGCATATATTAGGAGACACAAGGAGTTACACTCCGTGCTCTCGTTGTTTCCATCTGACACAGATTATTTCAGTCTCATACATTGTCAAGTATGAATGATCATTTGCATAACAACACTGCAGTTAAACGCCACGTATGTCGTATGTTAGATTTTACCAGTAACCACATCCATAATCCTGCTGCCGAGTCTTTCACCACAAAATTGGCAGAGATGGTTTTCGTGTATCTTGTGAAAGGATAAGCCGTGATTTCGTCACAAGGTACGATTTTGAATATAGTTTTCCTTCCTGCAGAATAACGGTTAACCACGACTAGAGAACAGAGGCTGTTCTGCTATTTAACCATAGTTTGGAGGGGAAGAGATGTATGCATACCTTTCCAAAGGGTATTTGCACGTAAGGTTGAATTCGATTAGAATTCAAACTCGGCTTTCCAATTTCTCATTCCGAACTGAACTGCAGAAATATAAAAAAAAATAATATATAATATAGAAATATAAAAAAATATCTACAAACAACCAGAAAAAAATGAACGACCACGTAGTTGATAACTACGGGCAACATATTTAGCGCCAGTTGCAAAGTGATTTGAAAATCGATGGGAGCAAGTAGGTCTCAGAGAGAGAATTGAAGCGATGCGAAAGACAGCGTTATTAAAATCAGTTAAAAACTACTGAAGGTATTAATACGGACTAGAAAGCTGTTACTATTGATCTTCATCGAAAATCACTATATATTGTATGTATAGTATTGTATGTAAATGAGGTACTGCCATAAAAAGAGTACGCCTCAGCGAATGCCAGTTCAGTTACCATTTGTTGACCTGACAACTTCTATTTGAAAGAGTACTCTACTTTATAACAATATGGCGTCTCCGATAGGATTTCTAACCGCGTTTAATGAACCGGAACATGTAGAAATGTAGATTAGATGTTCAGCGGAGTCTGGCTAAGGTAAAGAAACTGAAAGAGAAGAAAACCTCTGGAGGGGAGCAGGAAATTACTGCTTTATTTTTGGCTTCGACTTGATGTGAAGCCATAAAGAAAATATCCATCATGGTGTACCCCAAAATAATGGAAGACTTAACATATGAGAAAATTTCAACCATTATAAAAATAAACATGCGACAAAATGCTGGTTATTGCAGAAAGAACTTATTTTCTGGAATCCAAATGAAACCGTAATGCAATATTTACATAGATTCAAAGAAGCAAGAAGATATTGCGATTTTTTAAAAAAATTGGGTTCAAAAGAAATTTCTATAGAAGACGAATTGATCTTTCTAAGACTAATAGAAGTCATGTATGACGTTAAATACAAGCATTAGTACCTAGAACGGCCACAAGCAAATTATAGGAACTTAGAAGCAAGTGTTAAATTGTTGTAGAGTTTGAAATTAATAAATGAATTAAATAATTCTAAAAACAATATGGAAGCTTACAACACAAAGTAAAATCCTAATTAAGTGCAAATATTGCGACAAAGAACTCTAAAATAAATGTCCAACCCGAGGAAAATTATGCTTAAACTGTAAAAAAAAGACCATTTCCAATCTGTGTGCAGATACAAAAAGAGAAGAAAAAGGGTGGAAAATATAAATCCTCATACTGAAAATACAGAAGTATATTCGATATGAACACCTGCAAAAAGTAGGCAGGCAGTAAATTTGAGTTGCATAAGTTTTCCCATGCATGTTTACACGGGGAGCTATGTTATCTTGATCCCAATTAATTTCTGGGAAAAAATGGGTAAACTCAAATGTAAGAACAAATAAATTTAATTTAAAAGAATTTGATGGATCTTTCATCAAAACTCTAGGCTCCTTTAAAGGACATTTTGACAAGAAATTCCCATCACTATTGTAGAATGCATAAGAAATCATGGACTCCTGAGAATATACGTTTAAAAGTGGTTACGGCGAAATTAATAAACGGTATAAAATCAGAAGGACCTGAGGGAGGACTAACCAAAGGATATAAAGAGAGTATTAGTCTAAAAGAAAATAGTCACCCGATCTATTTTGAATCTCGAAAATACCTATTCACATTCTACCCAATGGTAGTTGCAAAACTAAAGAAAATGGCATAAAAAGCATATTAGAGAAACTTACCTAATTGTTGCGATACAAAAGCCCAATGGTGATTTGACGATATGCGGGGATTACAAAGTAGGTGTGAATCGTCACATATGTTCTGATTAATTCTCTTCATCTAACATGGACGCGGCAAGTCATAAATTAGCAGGAATTAAATAATTTGCCAAGATTGACCTGAAATCAGCATATAACGAAATAGAAGTTGACGAAAAATTTACAGTTAATATCCTGATATGTTTACTATGATGGATTCGTCTGCCATTTGAAGTTAAGACTTCAAGTCATATTTTCAAAAGGCAATTGAAAAGGTTCTATTGGAGGGGGTAAATAATGTAATCATATATCAAGACGATAAAAGTATAGATACTTGCAGCAAAAAAGAATAAAAACTGAACAAGTTTTAAAAAATGCAGGTATGAAGATAAATAGCGATGAATGTGAGTTAAACTGCGACAAAATATCGTATTCGAGATACCAAATATCTAAAGAAGGAATTTCACCTGACAATAAATTGATAAATAAAATATCGGAAAACATTTTTTAAAAAATGAATTAGTATCCTTTTGGTGATTGACCAATTTTTATGAAAAATATGTAGATACAGTGACCTAATAGAACTATTTACAGAATTACCTAAAGAGTACAGATAATTTAAATGGACTCAAAGGCAAAATATAGCTTTTGAAAGCTTAATAAAGGCACTAATAAGAAAACTAATTGCAAAAATCATTGATTCAAAAAGAGAAGTGACATTGACTACGGATGCAATTGAACATGCTGTAGCATTAATTTTACCTCAAGAAGGTCGTCCAATAGCGTATCTGTTGAGACCTCATAACCTTTGGTTTCGACATCATATGCAGAAAGGAGTTCACTATTCCACACGTTGTTGCGATAACCTGACTAAATGTCGAGAGTAGAAAATTAGAAACGTCTGAAAATTCAGATGACTGCACTGGGTTGAAAGGGACGTGTTACCCCTAAATCCTCACAGAAGGGAAACCATAGATCTAGTGTTAAGCTGTATTTTAGACAGACTTAAAGGAAACACATGGGGCAGAAAGACCATACAGAAACACAATAGCAGAAAGACCATACAAAGAATCAAGATATATGTTAACTGTAGAGAAAGGCATAACATGAAACGGAGATCTTATAATACCTCCAATAAACACTAAGAAAAGAAGTACTAAAAAAGTGTACACGATGATGTACAGTGTGATATAACATCGACAAAAATGAGATCACAATTACAAGCGTAGTGGTCTGGATATTCTCAAGATGTAGAAGACTATGTAACAAACGGTACCCAAAATGTGCTGCAAGAAAAAAATCTTTTGGCAAAACAAATTCACTCGGGGCCTAATAATAAAGAACCATGTGCTCGTGTACACTTGTATCATGCCCATATTAAAGGTATTGAACTATGTTTAATTTTAGTGGACACATTTTCAGAATGGCCCGAAGTAATTAAGTTTGCTGACAGAAAAGCCACCACTGTAATACAAATATTAAGAACAGTATTTTCAAGAAATAGGGCACTTAAAACGTTGGTCTTATATAACACACCATAATTTTGCGAGGAAATTTTATGCTCGTGGTTAAAATATATTACCATCCACAATTGAATGGAATCGCAGAAAGAATAGTACAGGCTGCGAAAATATGACTAAAAGAATTTACCCCATTTAATGATAATGTTACTTACCAAGATTACTGTTAAACTATAGGACAATTCCACATGTCGGCAAACTATAAAGTCTCTCCGCATTTATGCTTAGACAGATTAGAGCTCCCATAGCAATGTCATTATCAACAAGTGAAAGTGTATGATATAAAAAGACAATGAATCTAATCCAAAGAAAGCAAACATTTTAGTACAGAAAGCAATACTAACGAAACATGGACAAAATGCACTGGCACATGCGAATCAATTCAGAAGCAGAATGAAACCCGAGGATATAGAAAAGAACGAAGAAGGAGAAGCAGGGAACTAATGAATCCATTAATAAAACTGAACAATCTATGGATGTTAGTGACTTGAAATCTGACGTGGATTCGGAAGAGGAAAATAAAACCACACCTAGGTCCCCTATAAGAAGAAATCAAGATACACTAGAAAGATCATTTACAACCGACCTTGTGTCACACCTAAGCTACGCTTAGAAAATAACCTACCATATACGGCGAATGTAACATTCCAAAGATTCAAAAGAAAAATATAAAGACGAAGTGGTTATTTGACGAGGGATGGTCATGTTAAAGAACAACAAAATCGCAAGTAGACCTTGATTATAATTCCGTTTATATTTTACTATAACGAAACATAACATTCAATGCTGTTTTGTTTGGATGATGGTCATGATAATGGTGACAATAGCAGTTTTCATTCATTGATCAGTTATAGCTACCGTTGTTTGGACTATATAAAATCGTTCGCTTTTTAGAAAAATACATTTCTCAAGTTCACTATTATCGCTCTTTCTTGTATTGATGTTTTGTTTTCCCTAGCCTCTGTTTATATTCGTATTTCTAGTCTACAAAATATTGACCACATTCATGCAACGTTTTCTCCCTAGTTACACCATTAATGTGACCTTTATTACAGTGTAATGTAAGTTTAATAAATAAATTTTGGAACCCATCAACTCAATTTCTGTTTATTTCGTCCAAATATACTAAAGTAGGAAAAGTTAAGCAAATGTCAATATATTATGGTTAGTTGTTTCATGTAACTTTTATTATTTTCGTAATAGTAGAACGTATTGTTTTAAATTATTTACTTAATCACAGGAAACATTATTTTATATTGGTAATCTCTTAACAATATGGAATTATATCTTGTTTAAAGTAAAAAAAAAATGAATAAATATACTATTAAAGATTAGTGTATAGGTATTGTAATTTATCTATGAAAGTAAATTAAGTTTCTCTTAATCAAAATAATTTATTCTGATATGCTTCTAATCCGAAATTTTAACAATTGCTTATTCTTAATAAAAGTAATACGAGGATAAGTCAAAAATTATCCGCACTTCCATAGTATTTGAAATTATTGATAACTGTGTGGATAGTATCCTTTTTTTTATTTTTTTTACCTCGTATACTCTCAATATTCATTCAACTAATGACAACCAATAAAAACAACTGATAAACATGGATCTATGTCTAACTTATATAAAAAGAGTGTTTATTATTATTATTATTATTATTATTATTATTATTATTATTATTATTATTATTGAGACATAGATTTAATCTAAAGTTGATTAGATTCCGGTTTTTGCGAAATAAAAAAGAATAGTTCAGGTTTTGAATCATTGGATGATATTTTAGACCTAAATATTTTGACCAATCTATTAACATCAGGCGTAATATCGATTAAATAAAGCTATGACTAAAAAGTTTAATTTTATCCTTCTAATTTATAGACACACACACAGAGACATACATACAGATAAGTTTATCATCAACTCCTTAGTCTAATGATAAGAAAGAAGACAAATATTTTTAGAACGACATATATTTTACATTATCTACTCTTTCTTTATGCACATAATTCTGGGGAAAATATTTATAAAACAATTTTAACATTACACAGTGAAAAATTCAGATTAAAATTCCTTTGATAAACAGGTGTCAAACAGGTTAATTATCGATGCAACTCCGCAGAATATATATATATATATATATATATATATATATATATATATATATATATATATATATAGAGAGAGAGAGAGAGAGAGAGAGAGAGAGAGAGAGATATTTCGTGTTTTCTACATAATTAATTTTTTTATTGATATAGGTATGTTTATCTGTAAATGAACCTAAAGGCATAGCAACAAAGCATAAATCAATGACAATGGCTAACGCTGCCCGAAACTACTTAAACATAGGAAAATGTATAAACCAAGAAAGTTATAAATAAGATCGAAAAAAATAAAAATAATAAGCAATTAACATTCGTTGTTATTTAATAAAACTTATATCAGTTAAAAACTGCTTTCAAAATACACTTAATATGATATAATACTAATAATACTAATAATAATAATAATAATAATAATTGATATGGCTTTGTCCAGCGGATTTACATAGCAACCAAGGAATTTGAAAATATCAAAATACAAAGACCTGGAAATAGAAATAGAAAAAAATGAAAATGAAAACAAGAATAATAATAATAGGTGCACTTGGAATTACAAAAAATGGAACAAAAACAACACACTGAAAGAATCCCTGGAAACCCCAGCTTAAGAGACATACAGAAAATTGTCTTATTAATACAGCACACACACTAAGGAGAATATATTAACGCTAGCAACTTCATCGGAGATAAAAAAAAAAAAAAAAAAAAAAAATTAATATGAAATGTAACAACCAGCCTTAGGTCTTTATTGGTAGGTAGTGTCCATAGAGAAATCGAATGATGATGATGAGACAATAATAATAATTATTATAAAAATTAAAGTATAGAATGTCCAGATATATTTCCAGGAGATCACTATATCAGAGACAGATCAGAATTTTTTGTATATCAAACTTAACATCCAGTAGATAATAATTTTTTGATTTCATGGGATCTTTAAAAACAGCTCTTAATCTTTTAAAGATCTAGAAACAAATAAAATGAGTACTGCTTTTAAAGATCTCATGAAATAAAAAAAAGGATTACCTATGGGATTTTAATTGTTTGATATTCTTTAATTATATATATATATATATATATATATATATATATATATATATATATATATGTGTGTGTGTGTGTGTGTGTGTGTGTGTGTGTGTGTGTATGCATAATATATGTGCATATATATATATGCATAATATATATATGCATGTGTGTATAAATATTCTCAGATGGAGTGTATCTGTTGACGTGGCAAAATGGATAAAATGATACAATAGGAAAAACTATAATTAGCCAAAGCGTTTTCGTCTTCTTCACTTGCGTTGATAATGTCCTCAAAAAACGAAACGTATATATATATATATATATATATATATATATATATATATATATATATATATATATATATATATATATATGTATATATGCTTATATATACGTATATATATATATATGTATATATATGTGAAAATATATAGAAAATAGGAAAGAACTGGTTAGGTAAATAATCCAAAGTTCCTTAGTATTTTAGTTATTATTTTTTAAAAATAGTGCTCGATACAAAAGTAGAGCATAAATATAATTATTTATTTAAAAATATGATTCCAACTCGCGACATAAGAGGTCTCATGTTTCAAAACAAGAGCCGAAAACTTCAATATAATTATTTGAATTAAATTGAGTTAGATAGATAGATAGACAGATAGATAGATAGATAGATAGATAGATAGATAGATAGATAGATAGATATGCATGTATTAGCTTTCGTTTACCATTAGAATGTATTTTTTTTATTCATTTTAGTGATATATGTGTTTTTGACTGTAAATCAGATATATTTCTTTTTCTATGTGTCCTGGTTCTTCAATACGTGAGCGATCATGTCTTCCCACAATTTCCTATCCTATGTAACTCTTAGCAACGTTTGTCTTTTTACTATATTTCCCACATTCCTTCCGCCATATTTTCCCACAATCTCGTTAAGTAGTTGACTCACTGCCTTACCCTGTGTCTTTTGACTTCGTTATATGCTATGAGTGTCAAATTATCCAAACACTCTTTCATCAGTTTGTCTCCAAGAAATTTTAGTGGACTTTTTCTTTTTCTGAGTATGTTTCTTTTCTGTGTCCATTTTCATTAAGGAACAGAGTTCCTGGTCAAACCAAATTTATGAATAATTTTATTGGATATAACACTATACGCCTATGAAGATGAACCACGTTACATCTCTCTGACATTAGCTCCATTAGGACTCATGTAAACATACAGGTGAACCGACCAAACTCCATCCACAACATACTTGTAGAAAATACAATTATAATAGCCTCATGAACATCTCAGTTAAGTCTAAAAAATAATGGAAGCATTGATATTAACAAATAAAAAGCCAACATTCAACAATATCAACTTTGAAAACGGTCAGAATGTGCTGGCTGTGTTTGGAAAATAAAAACAATCATTGTCATAACTCTACTTACATATATACATAAAAATCTACACATTGAGTTAAATATTAAAATTGAAAAAATGATCTTTGATAATGGCAAAAGGAATAACAGAATGTGCTCGGATATACAGAAAATTTGGAGAATTTTCATACGCTTTATGTCCAAGAATGAAAACACATAAGAAATGAAAACACTTATGAAAACACTTAAGAAAACAAACACGAAATATTAAATAAAAGCTTAACCGCGCTAACTTATCAGTCGTGGTTACTGAAACTTGTTTTAAAGGAGGGATTAGTGTCGAAATAAACAATTATATATATATATATGTTTATATACGAGAGAGAAGGGAAAGACTGGCTTTTTTTAAATACGTTCGTTTTGTTAATGTGCCGATTCGTAATTTCTTATGAATATTTTCAGTCCTATGATAGAATTGAAATATTGGCTGTTTTTACTGTCCGAAAACCAATCAAAGTACAATAAATAAAACATCTGGCTTAGAGTAATTCTGGGCATTTATATAAACTGTCATTTTTCAATTCCGAGTGGAAATCATTGTTGCTGAAACTGAAGTGTTCATTATCTGCTAATATATAATGATTCAATTGAGTTTCTAATAGAAAATGCTTTCTTCAAACATCTGCTACTTGAAATCCCCATGTAGAGAACAATCCTGCCAGAATAATCTCCATTCCAAATCCATCAAATAACCAGAAAATTGCTAGTAAAATACTTACCGCTGTCGAGGCAATACCTGTAAAAATATTATGTTGTTATCAGACTCAAAAAGGAAATAAAACAGTAGGAAATCTAAGACAAGTTAGTAAAGGGGAGGTTGAAGAATGGACTGTTAACTGTAAGAATGCATGGTTGTCAGCTAAATATATAACTCAAACAGGCACCTATCATTTACAGACATCAAAATCAATCACGCACAATTCTTGGATATGAAGATAAACTACGTCCGGCAGCAAGGCATATGATTTGGAGACTGGAGTTTTTAAGGAGCATAGAACCACCTCTTTATTGTTGTTTTGTTCCTAGGTTCACCCTGACCATGTTTGGTAGCACCTGTTAGGGTCCCAGCTATAGGTAAATAGTGCACCCCAAACAAAAACAAAACAATTCGAAAGCATAAAATTACATTTTCATAGTAAAAATACTAGCAATACATTTTTATAAAAAAAAATACACACAATACCTATTTCTAGTAAAATTACTAACACTACCTATTTATAGTAAAAATTACCAAAAAAAAAATGACATTAATCCATATAATATCCTACAATTTCTTTACGAAATCAAATTATATTCCAAAATATCTCTCCCGAGTGATACCCCCCCATAGAGGAGAACATGACTAAAGACTGTGTGTACGCTATCCCGTGCAGCTGCAGAAAGGAATATAAAGGAGAGACAGGCCGCCCCCTCAAGGTATGGCTTCAAGAACACCAGAAAGCTGTAACACGAGGGGAAGTAGAAAAATCAGGCGTGTCTGACCACATATGGAGAGAGAAGGGAGATTACCACCCTCTGTGGGATCATGTTGAGATCATAGACAAGGAAGACCACTGGAAAGTTCGTAAACTTAAGGAATCAGCACATATGCTAGGCCACAAAAATCTCCTGAGCCGACCAAGCATAGAAATAAATACAATATGGGAACCAGTAATAAGGAGTGCCAGAGAAAAGCAATGATAACAACAAAGTCGCAATATGAGCTCTGGTAAAAACTTGAAATGATAACAGCAAAATTTCAATATGAGCACTGGTAAAAATGGTTCCTGAAGATATTAGGTTTATAATACCCAGAAATTCATACCCATCTGTATTTTCCTTTTTAATATTGTTTTTTTTTATTTGTATCTTCTATTTAAATATCCCTACTCCCAGTTTCAACTTGTTGCTTTCTTTTCTGTAATCTTTGTAACCCAGTAACTGCACTTTATATTTTTCTGTCATCGTCTCATAGTTTTGCTACTTATTTCATCTTCTGTTTTTCTTTTGTCTATTTTCGAAGATTAACATTAATTTTTTTAAGTCTTTATTCTTCTATCGCTTCTCTTTCCTCCATTTTTCCTTTCTGAGTTGATTTTTTTTCTCATCAGACTCTCTATATCTCATCTCGGCTTAACAACTAATGGAAATGAATCCCCCTTGGTTGACATATGTGATTAGATATTTTATTTTATTTTTTATCTTTATCATTTTGGATATATTTCCTCATAGCAGGTGAGGTGCCAAATTTGTCTATATTGCAAGACTTCGGCTCCATGAAAGAAACTTCCATGCAACTAGTTCACCTAGCTCCAATAGCTATTTGATGTGCGTGATTGCAAAATCCAGTAACAAAATTGAAGAGCGAACGACAGGTATACCATGTTATATTCGAATTTTGATAATCTACTCAAGTAAACCTCTATCGATGCATGGTTAGTTTTGTATTGACTGAGGATTTGATATCAGGGAATTATTTCCGACATATTTTAGTTACTCTTACGGAAAAAATAACAATATATTATATAATTATATAACATTATATTTTAGTAATGCATATTTCCTTAAGCAATATTTTCGGTGGAGATGGAAGTGCACTTTATGAATGGATATTATCTAAAGTCAGTAAATAAATCATTATGTTAATCGTGCAATTAATGACGCTAGATTTGATAAAATTGTTTATTCTAATGTGGCAGAGGTAACAAAGGCGCTTTGAATGGAAACCATGTTTAGCCGAGTGCATTTGGCCATGTAAGAATTTTGAAAAATAAAGTTTTAATTGTCTGTGATTGAAATGTTTGGTGGAGGTACTATTTCTAAAAATAAATTAATTGAAAATAATTCTGGTTGTCATTGGGACCGGTATACTTACAAATATCCTGTATTATAGAATCAGAAATAATAAAGTTAAATCCTTAACGAAATCATCTCTAAGGTTCGTAATGTTTCTGTTTTAACCTAGGGAAGGTAAGTAATGAACGATAATACTTAGACACAAACAACATAAATAAGATTCGCCAGCGGGACGCAGAAAAAGTAGTCAACTACTAGAAGTAAGTCAAGGGAATTCGACAATGAATCTCCAACTGCAGGATATCAACCAACCGCCATATGTGGTCAGATGCGGCACAAGGCTGAATTTAATGTGGGGTATCCCAGCCCGTAGCCTGGGCCAAAAATACCTCGTAGATCCCGTATAAAACGGAGTCGGGTAGCTGTTTCCCTAGACGAGGCTCTGCCCTTCGATATAGCCTCGTCTGGGGATCCACTCTATCCGGAGACAGAGAGTTTGACCAGCACAACTGGAGACGTATCTCCAACTGCAGACCAACATACAGTATTTACTACTGCATTTATGTGAATGGGGACATACCTATTATCGTCCGTAGATATGCTACAACAGTCTCATTCGTCACTCGCTAGGATTTTTGATCGAAAGTCCTGACGACTGATGAGAAAGGAATTACGAAACTATAAACAATCAGCTATACAGTTTTTTTTCTCTCAAAATAATGATGAAAAATGGCTCGTAGCGAAATAACCCTTTAGGTTATAAAGAAGATAATACTGTATCAGATCCAATTGCCTGACGCAACGGAATCACAAAGAACTTAAAAAAAATAAAAACTACGTAATTTAAAGAGTTCCAGAAGCAGTAAGAACTAAAATGGATATCATTTGACAGTGAATATCAAAAAATATCATATAGCATGGAACTGTATTATTGCCGATTCAATAATTACTGCTGTAGCCAAATATCGGCTATTTATATTAGCAGAAATTATTTTCAAATTGATATCTGTTAAATAATATAATTTTAGTTATATCAATAGCTGGCATTATTTATTTTTTTCATTTTAATTTTATCTTTACTGACTATATGTATAACATATCAAAATTAAAATCTGTATCAAAATATTAATTACCATTTAATTTCTAGTGTTATTTTAATCATTCTCACACTTTGAATTTGGGGAATTTTTGTCCCGAGAGTAAGGCCGATGTCATGTCCAACATTTAGCCATTTTCTGCTTTTTCTTTCCTTACATATTATTACATAGAAAACCTTATTACTCAAAAGTTTTAGTCTGAAATGGATTTTTAAAATTTTTTCTACTCTCTGGGTCTCGTATTTCCACAAATTTTCCTCGTGATTATTCTTCAAAAACATTTTGAAACCTCGTTATTTCTTGATATTAATGCTAAACTTTTTCAAAAACACTAAACGAGATGAAAAAAAGATTGAATAACACCCTCCTCCCGACCCCCACAGAATACATTGCCTTACACTTTTCTTAATTGTTGTGCCTCCCAAGTTTAGAACTATAGAGATCAATGCCTCTTCATAGGTTTGATCCTGAGATGAGAAATTCAGCGTTAATAAGCAATGAGAGAAAATTTCTAGTACCTCCCTACGTTATGACGATTACAATAATGAATATAATTAAAACGACTATATTTACGATGACGCTGATGATATTCGTCATGATGGATGTTGGTGAAAGTGATCTAGGTGTTGGTATGGATGGCAAAAACGGTGGCGTTTTAATAGCCTTGGTTGAACATATTTTGTGGCGGCGGTGGTGGTGGGAGCCTATGGCCAAGCTTCAATAGAGAAGTGGATGAAAGAGGAATAGCGTCGGTTAGGAAATTCTGTGTCCCAGGCGTCAATTATTACAACTCTTGCGTTTTATTGCCGGTATAATACCCAATTATGACTGCCCAACTGCAACGATTGTAAATCATTCCTGAATTCTGTGTTTGTACTTGCTTTAGACATGGGCGGTATGGGTGCCATTGTTAAGAGTCTTCATAAGGCATGCAGAAAATGATCAATTTTTTACACATTGTAATTATATTGCAGTCATTCTTTTGTTCATTTTCGTGTTAGCTTTAATATTTGTTTTTGTTTTTTGTCTTTTGTATTATTGTGACAAAATTGTACATTTTCTTTTATTTTATTTTTGTGTGTGCGTGTTTTAATTTTACTGATGGTTTCCTGTTTGTGTAAATCGTCCATCTAAATTTATTGCTCGGTATTTCGCTTTTCGGACCAAGTTATCATAATAGAGATGAAAAGAATTACGAGCATCCTAAAAAGAAAGTTAACGTTATTAACTGGTCTGGTTGTGTGTATACGTCTATAATGATGGTTGTCGTGTAGCTCAAAGAAATGTATATAAAGACTTATTTCCGTGAGTTCATTAGTCTTTTATAAGATATGACTTTTCTGAAACTGTATGGTAGTTTATTTTTAATCTTTGTTAGTATGCATAGCTTTGTGGATCTATATATGTACTGAGATTGTGCGTGAATTTCACACCATATGAGAAATGTTCTTTGAAATCTTTGTTAGTATACATAGCTTTGTGGATCTATATATGTATTTAGATTGTGCGCGAATTTCACACCATATGAGAAATTTTTTTTGAAATCTTTGTTAGTATACATCGCTTTGTGGATCTATATATGTACTTAGATTGTGCGCGAATTACACACCATATAAGAAATGTTCTTTGAAATCTTTTTTAGTATGCATAGCTTTGTGGATCTATATATGTACTTAGATTGTGCGCGAATTTCACACCATATAAGAAATGTTCTTTGAAATTTTTGTTAGTATACATAGCTTTGTGGATCTATATATGTACTTAGATTGTGTGCGAATTTCACATGATACAATAAAGTACTTTTACAAACTTTGTATGTAGGTTCCTCACACCCAAACAAGAATAAAACTTCATATAAACTTATGACATCAAATCCTTCGTTTTTGAGTTATTAAGTTTAAAGTTCAATGTTAAATGTACAATCCAAGATAGAATCCCAAAATATTTTTACAAAATTTGAGGGTGGGTTCCTGACACCAAAACAAATTAAAATGTCCATATAAATATATGTTCAAAAGGCTATTGTTGTAGTTCAACAGAGCAACTCATAACAATTGTTCAAAATGTCTTCCGCTTGCTTCTGAACATTCAGGCATCCGTCGGATCATTGAGTGGCGTTTCCTTTCAAATATTCGCACATGGTGTCGAATGGTTTCGCAAACCCAATTTTTTAAAAGTATTTTTGATACAACCTGTATATATATATATATATATATATATATATATATATATATATATATATGTGTGTGTGTGTGTGTGTGTGTGTGTGTGTGTGTGTGTGTGTGTGTGTGTGTGTGTGTAGTGTGTTTCTATAGTACTTTCATTTGCTTTATTTTCGTATACACGTGTTTGCGCCCAAAACATATACACGAGTTTAATAGATACAGACATTTGAGTAGACAAACTCAGGATGTGTTTGAGTAGGCAAATGTCGGGTTATACGGTAGTTTCCCCTATACAAGAGGCATTCAGATTCGAACCCTGCTGAAGCGAATATTTCCTTTATGAATAACTATAAACATTCCGGGATCATAGACGAAAATTATACTGTCATAAAAAAAGACATGTGTAAGTATATGTAGCTGAGTTACCTAAATTCGCTTCAGTTACACCGGCGTCACCCCTTCCAATCACTCCCCGGTGTTAACAAGGCTAGCTATGTTATGACGAGCGAGGTCGCTACACGGATTTTCAGTCACGTGAGATACCACCCAGTCCACGCAGATTGAGTCTCCCGTGCACACCACTTGCTTTCTTATGTCGCTTTCGCCAGGATAGACAGGCTGCTAAAAATGTTTAAAATAAATAATGTTGAAACAAAAATTAAAAAGAAACACTATTAATTCTTTAGAAATTGCTTTGTTTATGTTTCGCGCCCAAAAATAAAGTTGTCGGTTATGGTTTTCGAAATATTCTAATGGTGGATTTGCCTTCAGCGCTACAGTTTGTCACTTACTGCTCGCAATTGCTGTAAGAAAGCTCTGGAAAATGCCAAGTGTAGCTATGCACAAGTGGTCCAGGTTAAAGTTGAAAAGAAATTGTATCCCGATAGATCTTGACCATCACCAACCAATTATGAACAGTTCTGTGATCATATATTCCACGTAAGATAAAGCGAAGCTCTTTGCCTCAAGCTTTGCCTATAACTCAACATTAGAAAACATAGGACATCCTCTTCACTATTTCACCCATCTCATTCAGCACTATCTCAGTAGGATTTTTATTACAGTCCGGGTTGTCTCAAGACTTATCAAAAACAGTTGACCCTATGAAAGCAACTGGCCCAGTTAAAATTCCAGTGGTTGTACTTAAGAATATCAACCTGAAACTATCCCCGATTTTAGTCGAATTATTTAACCGCTACTTAAACGAAAAATCCTCCTCATGTTTGTAGAAATGACTAGCGTACGCCCAGTTTTCAAGAACTCAGCGCTCATCTCCCTCTCAGTATAGACTATCAGTCTCCTCAGAGTAATTAGCAAACTTTTTGACGCTATAATCAACAAGAATTTTACTGATCACCTAAACAGGAGCAACCTCTTGTGCGACAAGCAGTAAGGGTTTCGATCGGCCCGATCCAGTGCTGATGTCCTAATTACCATTACTCACAGAATCAGTGAGGCACTAGACAAAAATACATCTGAAGTACCAATAGATATTTCAAAAAGCTTTGACAAGATATGACACAAAGTATTACTGCATAAGCTCTCTAGTTTTGAAATCACTTGAAGTGTTTTCTCAATAATAAAGTTCTTCGTAACTGATAGGTCCCTGAAGATAGTTGTTAACGGGCAGTCCTCCGGGACCCTAGCCATCAATGCATCAAGGACCAACCCACTTTTTGCTTTACATAAATGAGCTGCCTAAAAGTCTACTCTGATCATTTGTGAATATCTATGCTGATGATACAATAGTATCTGAGTCCACCTCTAAAACTCTAGATGGCCAGAGACTGGCGGCTGACCACACCTCGTGTCATATTAGGGCAACAGCTACGCAGTTCTCACTTTCCAGTTTCCATAGAGTCCAAAAGCTTCTCGGCGTCCTTAGGGTTGACTAATTATTTTCTCGCTCTAACATCTCGGGGGGGGGGGACTGGTTGATTAACTTCAATATCTCGAAAACTAAACTCGTGACATTTCAACATCGTCGATCGAACGCTGAACTAGTCACGATGAATGGAGGTTTCCGCGGACCATCCCGTATTTTAAGTGACTATTGGCCCTTAAACCCAACCAAGACTTCAAGGAGAACACGCACATATGATCCATCATTAAAGATGCACGAAAAATGGTCTGTTCCCTCTAGCGCTCCAATAAGAAGCTGACTCATCATGCTGTCCTCTACGTCCACAAGTGGCCTAAAATGGAGATCTGCTAACATATACGGGCAGCAGTTGCCTACTTCTCCCTTTCCAGTCTCGATAGAGTCTAAAATTCGTCTCTGCGTCCTTGCGGGTGACAAATTATTTTTTATCTCTGCAACCGCTTTCTCACAGACGAAAAGTCGAAAGCATCTCACTGATCTATCGCTACTACCATAAGAAGTACTACATTCCTGATTTCCACCAATTCTAAGCTTCAGGGCTATGGCCCGCCAAGTTACGCATTGTAGCAAACTACCTTCATTCCCTCTGTATTCGATTGATAAGAAGTTTCACTCAAGAAGTTTCTTTCCATCAAACACTGCTCTATGGAACCGACTCCGAAGATGTTTCCCAGATCACTATAATCTAGGGTTAACTACCTCACATATCCGCATAAACTATGAATCTTAATCTTTAAACCTCGAACTTGAGTGGCTCCCAGGTGCTATACAGAGTAAACCTCACTGTAAAAAAATAAATGTCACAGAACATTGTAAATTCTGGTCTTGCACAATTAAAATTATGGAAGACTCTCGATAAAATACAATGGTAGGCGAAATATATAGTAAGTAGATCTGAGATGGCTATTCAAGTAAGTGTATTAAGTAAATATTGCGTATATATCAAAAGAAATGTCTGATTATAAATAAAATTCCATTAATTACTTAGATATCACACATGCACACATAGATATACACATAGATACAAATACACACATAGATATGATATGCATTTTTAACTATGATATCGGTCCTCCTATATGAGAGTGAATGCTGGACAATCTCCTCATAGATAAAAAAAAGAAACATGAAATGTGTTTCTATAGAACGATGTTTAGAATACTTTTTAGTGGGGCATGTAAGCAACTATGAAGCTTAAGATAAAAAGGATACTTATGCTTAATATGTGAAAGAAACAGTTGAAGTTTCTAGCGGACATAATGAAGTGCCTGGAAAATTTGATATTCACAGTTGTTGTAGAGTAGTTTTCACAGTGGAGGCTTGTATTTCGCTAAGTCGTCCTAAAAGGGTCCGACGTACAAAACGTTAGGACCTTGAAATAAAAGTTAATGACGCAGCAATCTAGTTGTGGTGGTTGATACTTCAATGTCCGACATCAACTCCACTGAGCCCAACTGGCTACTGCTACTACTACTACTACTACTTATTATGTGTGGGAGAGTCTATTACAATAGAATAGGTAATGTTCTGGTATAACAACAGTAGAGACTGAAGCTAATATTTTCATAAAACAACGCATAACCTACGTAGCTAGCGTGTGGAAATCGATGGCCGAACAGGGTTTAGGTGAGATAAAAATGAGACAAAATTCATTAAGAGCTAAAAAGGATAGGACGTTGTCGAGAGCCATGATCGCCAATACCCTAAAAGTACATGTCACATAGTAGCTCCTGCTAGATGTAGGCGTTAACGGCTCTTCAAAAAACGTTCTTTTCTTGAGATATGCGTGTATTGCCATGATTTTCCGACTGATGGTGAGCCCTTGCAGTGGATTTTTCGGGGAGGGATATGTGGTTTGAAACTCTACATGTGCATAAGATTTTTATTGCATAGACATTCTCAGCTTGCGCAAGTCGCTCTCCTCTTACCTGATACCATGATTATGGTAATGATAATATAACTGTATATATATATATATATATCTGTTATTGCTTTTTCTTCATTTTTGTAATTCGAGTGCTTTTCATTTCTGCAGAATATGTTAACGCTAATTCCATTAATCTTATCTTGAGAACTTGAATTTATATTAAAATTATATTTGTTAAATGAAATTTATATTTGCTATATTAATAGGTTAAGCGCGCACAATATCGGAGATATAATCTTTTTAGTTATAGAGAGAGTTAATAAATACTGTATGGCGATTGTCAGTCTCAATGCGATCATCTGACAAAGTGCCACTACACATTTATCTGGCTATATATATATATATATATATATATATATATATATATATATAGGTCACTGAAGGATTATGTTAACTGGATAAAGGAGGACATCAGCCTTTTTCTGTTCTTTTGTTCAATGTTAATGCGTAGTTCTTTTTATGGTAATGGGCTGTAACTTATTTTAGCTTTATATTCATTTATCTTTTGTTATTTATCTATTTTCTTTGGTTTTAAATTTCTCTATTCGAACACAAGTCTATTGGATTTAGGTTTAAGAATAAAATAAATATTAGCTTATATTATATTTGTAAATAGTATTAAAATATTCTACATCACCCACTGTAAAAATATCACAAAATAAATAAATAACGTCGTAAATACAAACAGGAGAAATGTAAAAACAGATATATCAGTCCATTTTAACAAAATGACGAGAGCATAGATAGATAGATAGATAGATAGATGTGAACAATGAACTACATAGATAGATAGATAGATAGATAGATAGATAGATAGATAGATAGATAGATGTGAACAATGAACTACATAGATAGATAGATAGATAGATAGATAGATAGATAGATAGATAGATAGATAGATAGATAGAATGAAAGAAAGAAAGAAAGAAAGAAAGAAAGACTAAGGTGGTAAATAGAGATTACCAATATTCTGCTATCTGATTTTAATATGACTGCTTTCTTTAAGTTTATTTCTTCTTATACAAACATGAGTGACCAAGAGTTATCGTAGCTGCATATTTATTCTTCTAAGAATCAATATACCCGTGTACTTGCAAAACAAATACATTTATCTGCTTATCTCTTTATATACTAAAATTCACCCAATATATGGCTCGTGGATCACAGAAGCTGGATGGTGTGATGCGAATATAAGGGGAGGTTATTTTAGATTATGAAGATAAGGAGAGTACGAAAAGACTATTCTATGACTCTCGGATGTTTATTCGTGAAAAATAGAATTAATCACTTACAATGTACGTATTTGTGTCTGCTTATACAACATAGTGTATATGCGCATGCGCAAACTTAGTTCAATTTTGTTTGAATGCTCAAAGTTCTCGGTACGTAAGTTGAAAATCGCCAAAACACTGTGGATTGTATTGTGTTCCTGTTTGCATAATTCTGTATGCATGCGCGCGTGTGGTTCTCTGCGCTGATCTGATTGTGCATTCACATATCAGTGCAAATGTATTCGCCTTTGTTACTTCTTCGCTCTCCACGTGCGTGCATGGGCGTGTTTTATTAGTTAGTTGTTTCAATCAAAACTGCTTTGGTTATAAAGCCTAAATTACGGCTTTTGGTTTTTCACGATTCCAGAAATTTACGGCGACAGAGACTGAGACAACGAGCAGAATAATAATAATAATAAACACACGTTGCTTCCGCTTTTAGCCCTGACTCGCGTAAAAACACGTCTTTATTTCTAATTTGCCTCGGCTTTCTTCTGATTGTTGATAAAATTGCACAGTATTAGTAAACAAATTGAATTTGTCTCAACAGAAAGGTCGTTAATGTTAAAGAAATTCTTTTTGCTGTTATTTCGAATACATAAACCGGTTACTTCATGAGATTTAAACTGGCTGCCAAAACAGGACGCGTCTCCTCATAGCGAAATTATCCAAAAAAGATACGAGAATGTAACAGTTATGGACCTGAAAATCCTGCACCAATCTGTTGCGTTCATTTTGTGTCATTAAACAATTATTATTTCTCCAAAAATATTCTGACAATCTAAAAAATAGATTATAGAGATTATGGCTTAAAAGAAAACGAATCAATCAATAAATAAAACCAATGATATCTTAAATATTAAGATAGAAAGAGATCTTTAGCATTAAATGACAGCCAAGGCTCAAAACTACGGAGAAGGAAATGTGAAACTTATCTATTGCTGTTGTAGTATACCTACTGACGATAATAATTACGCCTCCATTCTCATAAATACAATAGTTTTACTGTACATATCTGCATTTGGAGATTTGTCTCCAGTTGTGCTGGTCAAACTCTCTGACTTCGGGCAGAGACGATCCCTAGATGAAGCTCTGTCGAAGAACAGAGGCTCGACTCGGGAAACAGCTACCCGAACCCGTTTTATACGAGGTCTACCGGGAATTTTTGGCCGAGCCTATGGACTCGGATATCTCACATTAAATTCGGCCTTGTGCCACATCTGACAGGGGGTGCGGTTGGTAGATATCCTGCAGTTGAAGATTCATTGTGGAATTCACTTGACTCACTTCTGTCAGTTGTCTACTTCTACGCGCCGCTAGCGAATCTTATAAATGTTGTGCTTGTCCTAATTATTATCATTCATTACCAGCCTTCGTTTAACTCTTCTATTCAGTAACCTTCCCTAGGTTATAACATTTTGGCGACTAGTATGTAACCTAGGTAAGGTTACTGAATAGAAGAGTTAAACAAATTTTGGTAATGAACGATAATAATTAGGACAAGAACAACACATATAAGATTCGCCAGCGACGCGTAGAAGTAGTCAACTGCTAGAAGTGAGTAAAGTGAATTCCTCAATGAATCCCAACTGCAGGATATCTACCAACCACCCAACGAAGTCATATATGGCACAAGGCCGAATTTAATGTGAGATATCCCAGCTCGTAGGTTCAGCCAAAAATTCCCCGTAGACCCTGTATAAAACGCAGTCGGGTATCTGTGTCCCGAGACGAGAATCTGCCCTCCGACATAGCTTCGTCTAGGTATCCTCTCTGCTCGGAGTCAGAGAGTTTGATCAGCACAGCTGGAGACGAATCTCCAACTGCAGACACGTACAGTATTCACTACTGTATTTATAGGAATGTGCGCATACCCATTATCTTTCCCAAGAAATCATGGTAAATAACACGGATTTATGCAGATTTTTTTATAAACTCTGTTTAGAATAGGTGTAAAGTTTTCATATATTTAACTTATTTATATAATATATTTGTACGGAAATTTATGCACTACAGAATTCCATCTAATTAACTTTATCCGAATCGAGAGTATGTTTTGTTGCTTGTTTGTTTTTGTTTTCTTAATGACTTCGCTCTAAGCAAGGTGACAATGCCACTAAGCCGCAGTGGGAGTAAAAAAGAATGAGACGACTTTGGGAAATGAAAACGGAAACCCTAATCCTGAAGAGGATACCATAGATAAACTTCTAATCCTGTTCAAAGGACGGAGAAGGATTATGAAGCAACGCATCTTTCTCTTTCATGCCCTCCTCACAATAGTATGAGGTATTTTCTATCTCCTTTCACAGACCGGGCGTTTATATTATTTCCTGTTGTTGGCTTTGCTCCTCCACGTGCATTGATACTTCAATTAGGTCACTTCATTTTTTTATGTTGGTACAACCCCCGACAACTTTTAGGGATTATTTTTGCACCTGTATCTTTAAGATCAACTTTTAGGTGAATCCTCGAGTTTCCTTTTGATTTTTTAAGGCGATACAGAATAAAAAGCTTAGTTCTGTGAACGCAATACATATTGGAAGTACTGCTGATCAATTCTTCTTAGAACAAGGTCCTTGATGGGCATTAATTTCGATTAAGACCTGTGGTATTTCTTGGCGTGAATCACATACTACAAAGAGTTACGTATCACCCACGTCGTTAAATGATATTACACTTTGTAAAGTATTTGTCCTGACACAGGAGAGTATAATAAGCTAACCATCCCGAATCTAGCTAAATATACGACTAGTCTGCTGCAGGAAAAAGCGTCAGAATTGTCGTTGTAATGTTTCGAAATAATGGCGAAGACTATTTTCTCATTGTGCTATCCGATAAATATGTGGCTAAATTAAGATATACGAGCTAGATAATGGTAAGTTATTGAGTAAAGAATACTGGCCCAAAGAGAGAGATAGAGAGAGAGGAGAGAGAGAAGAATATAGAGTAAGAGAAAAAGAATGCGCTTGAGGGAAAGTGTGTGAAGGGATTTTCACGGATGTGTAGAGATGCACCTAACCGAAGGTAAATTTGGAATTTATTCACTTACAAATGGACTTGAAATGTTCAGAAAAATACATACACATACATATAATTTTGAAAATATATCCCCCTCTTAGATGAGATGCTTTTCGCCCATGTAGGGATTTCGATAAAAAATAAATGCGAAATTATATTATCCTATACAATGCTTTTGCATTGCTGTTCCAGTTGCATTTGATTTAACATTCAACACCAATTCTATTTGGCTAGAGCGTTAACATAGGGACGAAACACAAGTTAGTTTCTTGTCGCAAGCTCTAAGGTGGGCGGTTCCGAAAACAATTTATTACATCCTAATAATAGAGATTTCGGAACATAAGAATGTTTCGCCGTTGTTCTGTTGTTGTCGGCAAAAGGAAGAATCCGACAAGAAAATTACAAATAGGAGATACCAAAATTTCACAGGTACAACAATTTAAATATCTGCGAAGTGTTTTAAAATAGGACGGAAAGGAAGACACTGAGATCCGGAGAAAAATTGGGGTAGAGAAAGATGCCTTCCAAAATCTAAGCAAAAACAGAAATATAACAGCTTAAACAGTGTTTAACCGTTACGTAATATCAGTCCTCCTATTATGACAGTGAATGTCATAGATGAAGGAGAAAGTTGAAGTAATAGAAATGCGGGCTACCATACAGTGAACATGTACACAAGGAGAAACTTTTCAAGAAAATTGAAATAAAAAAGGCACTTTTGCTTAACATTTGGAAGAAAGTGTTGAATTTTCTAGGGCATATAGCGTGGAAAGTGGACTCGGAAACTTTGACACTCACATGACATATTGAAGGCAAGGGAAACAGGAAAACAGCGCCTAACCTACCTTGTGTCAATGATGGCGAAATAGGGTGTACGAAAAATGACAAAAAGATAAAAATTTACTAATGGCTAAAAAGCACAGGAAGTTATTGAGAACTATGGTAGCACAATTCCTGAAGGGACACGGTACATAGAAAAAGAAAAAAATAATAATTGTCTTTCACTAAAACTGGCTTAAAATTTCATTTTAACATTTACATGGACAGACTTACAAATTTCTTAAACCATAACGTAATAAGATTTAACCAGACTTTTGTAGAAAATGTAAAGATTCACTAAATTCTAGTCTACCGTGATCATGGAAGGCCTAAATATTACTGTATCAAAATAACAATGTGTTGAAATGGTTGGCAAATACTTGCTAGAATCCTGTAACGAGTCCGGAGTCCACTAGCGCATTTCAAAGAGCCAAATAAAATCGGACCTGGTTTCCCGTGCACCTAAGGTGTCTATGTTCACAGAGCAGCCCGGGCGGAGACAGAAAGATCCTGATCGACCGCATGCCAATCACTAATTGGAATGCAATTTTACACTGAAAAATGTAAAAAAAAGTGTCGACTTTGGTAATGACCACCTTTCAGTTGTATACAAAATCAGAATAAATTTACTGAAATTAACTAAATCAAAGACAGCCCCTGAACTAAAACACGGCAGAATGGCCTTATATGCAAAGATATATATGCTGCCAGAGTTAAAAGCTAACAGAATAAGTGGATAAGATTGGGAATTCAAAGTGGAAAGTTCTAGTTATATTGACAAACCAAACCAGATAAAAAAGAAATGGATCACAAATTAAATTTTTGAGGTGACGAAAATGAGTGAGCAAACAAGGCTAGGGATTTGTAAAGAATATAGAACATTAAACAATAAATACAAAAAGATAAAATAGAAAAGGTTCAACGAAATGACGTAGAGATAGAATGAATGAGTATCTTAGATAGGGGAGCTATGCATGGAAAAATAAAAGAAATAAATGTGACAAAAGGCGTGCTCAACAATAGTATACATGAAATTAAAGAAAGAATTTTCATAACTAAAATATATCAAAGATGGGACAAATTGTAGTATACACTAAATATGGAATGACCTATAATATTAAAGTCTGATATAAGACCCTGATTTGAGTAGGATCAAAGAAGTACAACTAGATCAGATTGTAATAGAAATGCTATCACCCTTAGTCGTTGTCGATATTGACAAGATTACAGAAATACCAAAAATGAAATATACTTCAGTGACGACACAACGGAAGAGCTTAGTAGATGCTTCTTCATAGTACTACCCAAGAAGCCATGTGTGAATGAATGCGAGCTCTGCTGGAGAATCAGCTTAATGAACCATATAACTAAGTACGTGAGTAAGGGTATCCAATGATCTTATGCAAATGAGTAGCACAGAGGTTAGTAAATGAGGTTGTAAAAAAGACAATTTTGCTAAAAGCTGCAAACAATAGGAAGTTGTGGAGAAACATGACCGCCCGCTTATACACGTTATGCAAAAAATTATAATATGGGTAATTTTTCTTTATGCATCAAGAATATCTAAAAAGCTGTTCGAGATTTATTTACTATGGGAATGGCCAGTGATGTGATTAACATCTTTTCCTCATTTTTTATACAAGAGAGCAGCTGCTTAAAAGCCAGGTCCGTATATTGGAAATCTAGTGACGGCTGTAAAAATTTAAACATCTCTTTAATAACAGTATTCTTGCAAAGAAGACAATGCAACGAACTTCCGCTTCTGATCGTATCAACAACAATTTTCGCAGTTTTCCCTTAGATACGAAAAATATGAAATAAAGTAACTCAGCCTTTATTTTAATCCAAACTACATTTTGAAAAGGGAAAATCTGTGCACAGAAAACACTTTGAAAACACGATAACAAAACTGTTTTCTTTTCGTGAATATTTAAATTAGTTTTCTTTCATTCATTCTATTATGTATTGGCAAAAATATCCACTTGCAACACGAGGCTTGTAACAAAAGTGTGAGTGCTGTGTTCGGTTTTGCTTTGGATGTTTTATTGTTATTTGAAGACTGTGCGAAAATGTTTTATTTTTCCTAATCACGTGATTCATTAAGTTATCAAAAATTCAAATTTTGGGAGAAAAATAGTTCTGACAGAAAGAAACTAATAGATAATCGATCTAGAGAAAGAATGAGTAAAGAAAGGAAAAACACATTTTCTCAGGGAATTACAGCATTCAATTTGTTTATTTCTTTTTGTATTTTCCCTCTTAAATTGTATTCTGTATTGTAATTTCAAACGGTGATTTTGTGGATATTCAAATTCAAACGTATTCAAAAATATGGCCTGATTATTTTTTTTTATCTTTTTCTTGTCCGCAGAAAATAAGGTCGTTTTTAAAGTTTTACAGCAAACAAAAGCGAACAGATTTGTAATATTTTTCAAGCATCAGATTTTATTATTTCACTTCTCACACCAGAAATATCGAATGAATTCTGTTTTTATTATATTTATTGTTATTATTATTATTGTAACATTATCTGTTGGCTAATGTTTATGTTCAAGCGACAAAAAGCCTCTTAAAATCCACAATGTTTATCTCCCATCCTTTAGAATTATGCAACAATATCTTGTTAGATGCTTTACTAATTAGAGCAGCATTCACATCTTAGCAGTTATAGTCACAATGTTTCGAGAGTTTAATTCTCCGGTTTTCTTCAGGCGTCAGGCGCTATAATCGATAAAATTCACCGAATGTTAACCAAATCATTTTTTGTGTGTGTGTGTGTGTCAGTATTCATTTTTGTCATTCTTAGTTCGCCTATTATTACTGAAATAAGTGTCACATTTTGCAATTTCCATTTCCAGGTTCTTATATTTTGATGGCTTGTCAAATTCTTTTGCTGAGATTTTTTTCCAGAGCGAACGACCATGGCTGCGACATTGGACTTTTATTCTCTTATACGGTCTAGTGGCTTGTATAGTGTTGTTGGTATGTATGATGGAAATGTTCTCCTTCAGTCGCTACTGATGCTTTGTGTCCATGCCATTTTCTGTATTAGGAAGTTTATAATCTTGGCGTATCTACCAATGTGGGTAATTATCTCAACATAACATGTTTATATAGAAATTAAATTCTGGTTAAGGAAGACATGGAATGAGTAGCCATGGTCAAATGCAAAATAAATAACAGAACTGTTCAACAAAGAGAATTGACAAAGTTTTCAATAAGTAATAAGAAAAAGAAAATTAAGGAACAGGGTAAAAAAAAGAATACAAACCAAGCAAAAAATATATGCAAGACAGATCAACAGTAACATGACAAAAAGTTTTAATAATGGCGTTAAAATAAAGTTGCCGCGTTTACGGCTCTAATAATATAATCAGCAATAGTTTCGGCATTTGCTTTGCGAAAGAAGGTTAAATCAGTATGCAAGGAAATTATTGTGGGTTTTCTTGTTGATAAATAGTTCACTCACAAAATTTGCAGCGCTTTTTTGTCATCGTCAGAGGCTTCTCTTATAATAAGAGACAAACTTCGATCATCAAGAAATAGGATTGATTCGGCAACTGCGTTTCAATTCCTTGCAGAGTTTTCTTCGTCATTGGGATGATCAAATGGTGCCAAGATTATTTCACGTAATATTTGGAATCTGACGTAACCCAAAAATTTAACTTCCCATAGTTCATATTGAAACAGTCTATTGCTGGACTCATGAACTGTGAATGGAGTAAACATCATCAGATGCAAAAAATAACAGAACTAACAATCAGAATTGACAAATTTTGCAATAAGGAATAACTAGAAAAGGCAAAAAGAATATATATATATATATATATATATATATATATATATATATATATATATATATATAATATATACCAAAAGATAATTGGTATACACGGAAAATTCAATAACCAACAATTACTATGCTCAATACAAAGTAAGCAGATATAATTATTTTTATAAAAAATTTATAACATAAGTATGTTATAAAATCACTACAAAATAGCCATTTTGTTTCAAACACTCTGTGTCTTATCAAGTGATGGTGTTGAAAAGAAAATAAATAGTTTTAAAAGTTTCAGATGAATTAACGATCCTACACTAGGGGAACATTGTTACAAAAGCTAGAATAACCAATCAAAAACGAAGTACAGAAAGATTCAAAAGCTTGACAACAAAAATCCTGCTATTATAGCTATTTAGATCTTTAAATACATGTAATATTAAAAATAATTTTTACTAACTAATAATTATAAATTTATATGATCGGCAATTTTAAAAATCCAAATTTAATCACTAGTAAGTTTAAAAACTACAAAATTATTGAGAAAAGAAAAAAAAATATATATGTTTATTCAATTCATTTCTTCATTGAAATTACGTCTGACAAGACAAAAAGCTTACAATTCGTCCGGTCATCTGATAATACATGTATATATTTTTTCTTTTTCGTTTTATTTTAAAGTTTGTGAATATGGTCTTAAACTCAATTGACACAACAAAAAACACAATCAGGTTATAATACATACGCATCCAGACATAATTAGATACATACACACACACACACACACACACACACACAAATATACACACACTTAAAAAAAAAAAAAAAAAAAAAAAAAAAAAAAAAGGAAGAGGTGGGGGGAATACATGAACAACTCCACAGCCCTTTACGAAAAAAGGAGACGTGGAAACTAACACTTATACACACACACAGTTAAATGTGAATACACTCTACAACATAGACACCGATATGTACACAAACATACATCCACAATGTCATAGACATTGAGAAATCCTAACCAGTAAATATTTCAGACTTAAATAAATGCTAACCACTTATTGAATTATAACCAAGGGAGCAAATATATAAAGATAAAAATGTTTAAAATAATATTATTTAATATATTAAAACGAAAACTCTAAAACAATAAATATCAATAAAAATATATATATATTATTAATCATATAAGTTGATAATAGTTTCATTATATATTTCAAAAAAAAAAAACAGGATAAAAAAATCCACAAATATATACATATATATATATATATATAGGCAGCAAAAACAAATTAACACACATAAAAAAAAAAAATTATATATATATTCATACATACATATACGTACAGAAATACACACGAATAAATATATAAACATAAACATATACGTACATATACATATCTATGATAACAAGTACATATGTACGTACATTTATATAAACCTAAATACACACACATATATATACACACATAGACTTTTATGCACACATACTTAGATATATAAAAAACAGTCATGATATACCAAAAGTTTCCATACCTACACATACACACAAACTCATACATAATAGGTTCCAACACACACCTATATATATATATACATACACAAACATACATAAATATATATACACACATACATACATATCTACAAATAAACATATATATATATCCATAAATATAACTACCTGCAATAACAACCACCCATATATACATGCATACATAAAAATACAACAACTTTCAACCAAATACATATATATAAACGAACTAACATATAGATACATAAATATACCTTCAAACACCAACACACAGCAATATACATATAGTCTAACATACAAATATATAAACACATTCATACAAACAGAAATATACTTAAATATAAATACACATACACAATAAAATAGGACATACAGATATATATACATATATATATACACACACATATATATACACACATACATACACACATACACATACATATATATACAAATATATTGTGGCACAAAAAGCTGAAAACAAGGGGCATCCCAAGAGGAACGAACTCATTACTCAGTCGCACCCAATCTAGTGAACCATACTTTGGCTAACCATTATACTGTCGTGATTTAATCATATACATACCTGTACATACTCATACACATACACACACACACACACATACATACACACACACACATATATATGCATATATACATATATACATATATATATATCCAACCATATACACACATACACACATATATATATATATACATATATATATACAAACATATATATATATATATCTCTACATACATACATACATATATACACATACCCACACAAATACATACATATATACACACACCCATACACAGGATATATAGGCACACACACACATATACAGTAATAATTATTAACCTTTTCTCTCATAATCTACCTTACTTTCCCACATAATATATATATACATATATATCACATATATATACATACATACACCCCACACATACATAAAAAAAAAAAAAAAAAAAACCATAAATACATTTATACACCAATATTCCTATGCAAATACTCTAACCAACACATAAATAAATATATATATTTACACCAACACTGATAACACTATGCAGGTAAACAATACACACTTATATCGTAAGTATGACCATTATGCAATAAAATACTAATCTATTAAAAAATACAGCGACATATCATTATCATTTAAAGTATAGTACACTAAGTTAAATTTATAACGGTGTTTACAATTTACTGTCAGTTCATATCTTTGATTTAAGAGATCAGCCTTGTTTTTAAATCTAATAATTTCAAATTTTCATTAAGGCATAGGTAACATGGGGTATATAGGGAGTTACAAGTACGAGCTTTCGTAACCAAACTCCATTTAATCGTAGGTGTTTTGTTCTTATCTTTTAGATTCAAAAATACTTTGGATAATGAAGTCATGTACCTATATTCACTGTGATTAAAAAGGATTGCATATGCCCCGCCAGCGTTCCTTGAATGTTTTCATAGTAGAACCAATGTAAAACTTCTTTATATTTGGATTTTCAATTGTTGAAATAGTACCAAGATAGACTACAGAAGTAATCCCACAGTTATTTTGTAGTGGACAATTATTAGACAATTACATAAGTTGTTATTTGTATTCTTATAGTTAGTATTGCAGTTAGTAACCTGTTGATTAGTCAAGCCTTTTGAATTCCTATACTTGTTAAAGACTATGTTGTTATGTTTTTAATTATCTGCTCTAGGTTATCAGCACAACTATAGCTTAATTTAAAGGGTATTAGGATTAAATATTTTACTAAGTGGGTTAGTTTCAGGGTTGGGGGGAAATGTTTTTGATTAGGTTAATAAATATACGCCCTAACTTGGTTTTGACCATAACATTGAAAGGGGGAGAAAAATAACCTTTCTAGATCTTCTTTTCTTATTATGGTTGCAATTAAAGGGTTTTTATATTGAATAGTGGTATTTTTTGTATCCACTATTTTTAGTGCAGAATTATAAAATCACTATGTTTATTGAAAACCTCCTTATTATAAGAGTTAGCGCTAATTCTAAATTCAATGGAAGTGGGTATATGTTTGATAACCGTAGGGGATGGTTGGAATTAGGATGAACGTATAATGGGTTGGAATTAACTTTCACATATGGTTGGAAAATATTGTTAGCAAGATTTAGGGTGACATCTAGAAAATCTACTTGTCTAACATTAGTAGTAACTATTGTCCTAAGACCTAAATTTATAATTATTAGTTAGTAAAAATTATTTTTAATATTACACGTATTTAAAGATCTAAATAGCTATAATAGCAGGATTTTGTTGTCAAGCTTTTGAATCTTTCTGTACTTCGTTTTTGATTGGTTATTCTAGCTTTTGTAACAATGCTCCCCCTAGTGTAGGATCGTTAATTCATCTGAAACTTTTAAAACCATTTATTTTCTTTTCAACACCATCACTTGATAAGACACAGAGTGTGTTGAAAATTATTTTCTATTTTTGTAGTGATTTTATAACATACTTATGTTATAAATTTTTTTATAAAATAATTATATATATATATATATATATATATAGTTATATATATATAGTTATATATAGTTATCTGCAATCCTTCCTTTATGCATGTTTCATTAAAAAACGACAGACAAAGTACTACGGTTAAGCTTTTTATTTAATTTTTCTTGTGTTCTGACAGAGCTTTCTTTTTTTCTAGACAAAGGGTGTGTAAGAACTGCCCAAATGATTTAATTTCGAGACGTTATACCTTTAGGCATTATCAAGGATGATTCGATTATCAGCTTAACTGAGTGTGTGCGTTCTGTGTATGTATTAGTGTGTGGTGGGGATGTTTTTAATTTCCGAATACTGTTAGCACACACACACACACACACACACACACACACACACACACACACACACACACACACACAACACACATACATATATATATATATATATATATATGCCTAGAGTTAAGATATCTGATTTACCTCAAATTAGTTGGGTTTCGATCCCGGCTTGAAGCAATCGGACGTTAATCCACACTGAGGAGCTGTGATACAGTGAAATAGTGTCTGTGGATGACTATATATATATATATATATATATATACCGGTATGCAAATATCTTAAACACAATATATCCATCAGAAAACCCAGCCTGATAAGGTTATACTAGGCATATGCATCACCGATTAATGTCCGTGATGTAGCGACAGGTATTGATAACAATAGCGTATAAACTTGCACATGAGATGCAGTTGGAAATAACTTTAGGTCAAGTAACTCATTCTGCTCAGAAGTTCTCCGATTGCGCGTATTTCCAAGATTCTAGATGTGACTTCAAGTCCCATTTGCTGCCTCACCCTTAAAACCTAAAGAAAAAAACGCTCCCAAAAGCCGACCAAGATGCATTGCTACTGTTCCCACTAATGAACAAAGTTGCACAGCGCATGTCCCCTACGTAGAGAACATGTCCAATTGCTTACTATTAGGCCAGTGACAAGAAAATATCTGGTACTGAAGGAATATTTACTGCAACCCATCTTAACTCACTACAACAATATATTTACATACTGACATCTCCAATCAGTTAATACTAGAAGACATAAAAGTCATGACTGGCTTGAATACTTTTATATTATGTTTTTGTTTTTATTCATATTAGGTTTCTAAACACATTACCTTTATCTAATAGCATTATATATTTTATATTTTATGTTTATAACATAATTGTTCATGTAAATGGAACTCGACAGCCGAGGAAGCCAAGCCGACTATGTGAAGGAAAAGCCTGATTTTAAACCTCCGCTGCCTTACGGTCATATCCAAAACACTGAAAAGCCTATGGAGGTAAATCCAGACAGAAAACCCGTAGTGAAGTCCCGAAGGTGTTTGACTGTCAATACTGACAATTTTCCGGCAACTCCTGTTACCAAGTGTAATGACTTTTATTCCGTTGGATCTTGCCGGCACTGTCAAGAGGTGGGTGTCATGTATATTGGCAGCGCACGGCCTCCATATAGCATCAGCACTCCGGGAAAAGGTAAACTCTGAATTCAAACTACATTCTGTCTTGTAGGCCTTGTCTCTTTAACTTGTGAGAGGGTGGAAGCATGTAATCTCAAATATCCCCGGTGCAAATGGAACCGGCAGCTATTGCATTATTCGGACCTGAATGTCAGCATGAAATACAATTTGGAAACAGCGGGGAGTGGCGACTACAGCGGTGTAAAATGCGAAACTGAATAAGTGAATGCAAGAACATTATTTATACAAGGATTTGAAAAAAATCATCGTTTGTCTAATATTTGTTAGCAATATGGATTGTGCAATTTCATTATCAAGTTCGCCATTTTGATTTCAGCGCGACATTTATTCTATCAAAAACCAACTTCGATACATGTAAACATTGAAGAATATGAAGGACGCGGTAAATACCCATTGTTATCACAGTAATAAGAAACAAGAGAAATAAATATCCAGAAAATTCTCAAAGGATTCTTCAAAGTTCAGCAATAGAAATTATCTGTGGGAGTTGCATGCAGATTACGATATGAATGCAAATGCTGAGGAAAATCATTGAGATTTGAGGAAGTCTGATACTACTTGATCAACAATAACTGCCACCAGATACATTATTATTATTATTATTATTATTATTATTATTATTATTAGCTTAATAAATTCTTTCTGTGCCACTCAAACTTATTTATCAGTAGCAGCGCGGTAAGTACGCGGGAAAGTGAAGGTCATTGTCTTTAACATATTCACATTATTTGATTGTTATTCTTATTTAAATACGATATTGTTCAATAGACGTTCGTATATTCCTTGTCTCATCCCACAACAAATAGAACCACATCGTAAATTTTATTAATATAGCGTCATATAAAGATCGATATTGCGGCCAGATTTCAATACAGGTCCAATTAGCGGCGTGCGTAGTTAGTGGAAAAGCGGGAAATAAATTAGAAAAGATTGAAGACACTTTTGGCGCGAGCGATTGCAGAAAATGGCGACTATTATTTTTAAGACACCAGGTGCTATACCTGCTGTTTGCCACTCCCCTGCAGTTGCCATTAAATACGGTAAAAAGTCTATATTTACGCTAGACAACGATGTATTTTACAGATATTAGGAAGGGTAATTGGTTACAGAAATACAGAATGCATGAAGCATGCATGCTCTCTCACACTCTCTCTATATCCCCCCACACACACTCTCTCTCTCTCTCTTTCTCTTACACATACACAAAGAAAAACATGCACACTTAGATAAACTGATAGATAGATAGATAGATAGATAGATAGATAGATAGAAACAGTTTTACATAGAGCTCAACACTACAGAATGAATGCAATTTTTTCGGTTTAAATTTAGACGCGTAACTCAGAGTAACCGATGTTGACACTCATTTACGTAAATATGTTTGTTCATAAGACATATATATATATATATATACATATATATATATATATATATATATCCAGACAAACCTCTCACCAACGGACGAATAAGGTGAGAGATGTTTCGTTAAAGCCGATTGTCCGTACATAAGAAGGGATTATTTTGAGTTATAAAACCACTGTAGTAACTACCAGTAGATATAATCATAATGTAAATACTATAAACATGCATACATGGTATATATATATATATATATATATATATATATATATATATATATATATATATATATATATCAGGTCATCCCATAAGTTCTGTCCGAATTTTAACTTTTTTTAAAATGAACGAAATTTAAAGAGTATTTTTGAATGTCTAATGGTGCTGAACATTATTTTTATGTTTAGATGCATTTAAACTGATCAAATTTTATTTCAGAGAATAATAAAATTAAATTTTTTTTTATTAAAACCCTGCTAACATGGAAGTACCCAAGAATCATTTGAGGCACATAATGCTTTATGCGTTCAAGAAAGGAAACTCAGCAGCCGAAGCGGCTAGAAACATTCACTCAGTTTATGGAGTGGAATGTGTGGATGAAAGAACTTGCAAAAGATGGTTTGCAAAATTCAGAGGTGGAGATTTCACCCTTGAAGATGAAGATCGAACTGGACGTTCAGTTGAATTTGATGAAAAGCTTCTTGAAGTAGCCCTTGAAGAAAATCCTGCTTTATCCGTCGAAGATTTGGCAGTGGTTCTCAGTTCAAACCATACAACTGTTCATCGTCATTTTCAACAACTTGTAAAAGTTCCTAAACTTGGAAAATGGGTGCCTCATGAATCGTCTGAAAACAACCTCAAATCCTGAGTTGACATCTGCTCTTCTTTCTATTCTCGCCAACTTGTTTCACCTTTTTTGGATAGACTTGTGACTGGCGACGAAAAATGGATCTTTTATCGAAATGTTAAGCGTCGTAGACAGTGGCTTGGTAAAGGGGAAGGAACCCAGCCACAGCTGAGAAGGGAACTTCATGGGCAAAAGGTTCTTCTTTCAATCTGGTGGGATCGCCAATGAATAATCCATTTTGAATTCTTACACCTAATACAACAATTAATGCTCAAATATACTGTGAGCAATTAGAGCGTTTGAACCAAGCTTTGAGGAAAAAAGGACAAGTTCTAGTGAATCGAAAAGGTGTGATGTTTCATCAATGCGCGACCCCACACAGCAAGAATCACGTCACAAATGATCGAAGAACTTGGTTGGGAGAAAATTCCTCATCCACCTTATTCTCCCGATCTTGCTTCTTCAGACTACCATTTGTTTCGTAGCTTACAGAATCCTTTGGAAGAAACAGCTTTTGTAACACAGGAAGAGGTTAAAACTTACATTTGTGAGTTCTTCGAATCAAAGCCAAAAGAATTTTACAGTAATGGAATTAGTAAACTTGTTAATAGATGGAAGGAAGTCATAGATAATCAGGGAAAATACATTGTTGATTGAATCTGTAATTAAATGTAACATTTGGTCACTTGTTTTCTTTATTCAAAATTCGGACAGAACTTATGCGATGACCTGATATATACTTAATATAGATATATTAATGAAAATACAAAATATATTTCTCACTGCTACTTCCTAACGCACGCGCGAATGTATCGTACTTTATATACTGTACACTCGTCTTTATTTACAGTTGAAAGGCCTGCCAACGCCACTAAGTTGTTACGTTTGAGAACTAAATATATCGCTGACGATATGGGAGTTTTTTTTGCGGGGGTTGTTTTTTTCCGGCATTTTTTTATTTTGCCTGCAGAATTTATCCGTTACATCCGAAGTCCGTTGATGGGCTTCCGTAGATGAGAGGTTTGTCTCTCTCTCACTCTCTCTCTCTCTCTCTCTCTCTCTATATATATATATATATATATATATATATATATATATGTGTGTGTGTGTGTGTGTGTGCGCGAGCGCGCGTGTTTGTGCGTATGCGTGTGTGAAATATTTGAAACACTGATCTATATGCTCCGATGGTTTGTACTAGAATGTTTTCATTACTGTCTGATGAAGCCATTCTGGTAGAAACCGTAGAACAAAAATGTCGGTGCTTAAAATATTTCATATCTTAAATTGCCCTACATTTCAGTTTTTGAGAAATTTTGTTGATCACTCTCTTAATTTACCTGTTCGTTTTAACAAATATTACTTTTTCCAAGGATTGAATTTGTAAAGTATATATATATATATATATATATATATATATATATATATATTTATATATATATATAATATATATATATATAATATATATATATATATATATATATATATATATAAATATAGAATTATATAATATATATATATATATATATATATATATATATATATATATATATATATATATATATATATATCAGATAATTTGCCAAATTTCTGTTTTGACACTTTTCGCCGATAAATCGGCGAAACCAGAAGAATAATTGTATTAAAAATATCCATTAGCGAGACAGAAAGAACGTGATTCACGTTAAGTGGGTGGACATTTTATTTTTACAAATTCTGTATCATTTTAGAATTTAAGTTTTCTCTAATTACAACTCAGTTTCTGCTAATTAATGTATTAGTTTATATTAAGGTTTATGTATTCAACATTGCTTCAGTGCTTATCTAGGAATTTCAGTATATTACCTGCCCTTACTCTATTTAATGAAGCATGCAAAATCGTATAGTTAACCATAGAATTATTTTCCGTTTTTATTGGCCTACTTCAGTGCTACAACAGGAGTTAGGATCGAATTTATTACACTTCAAATAACTTCGCAGATTCACTTCCTAACCATATCCCTACTTATTTATATTGCTTAGGGTGACACATGTCCATAAGTATGTAGTCCTCATTGAGGTCTAGTTAATGATCAGCCATACTTGATCGCTTGTTGGGACGCTTAGCATTAAGACGATCGTGAGATTTTGTCAGATTAATTAATCTCCTATATTGCTTTAGCTAGCATTTCCATAATCTCGCTCGAATTTTATTCATCTCTCAAAATCACATCCCAAAGAGTTTGGCAAGTTGTTTTTTCTCGAAATATTGCGTAGCAACTTGTATTCAAATTAACAGCATATCAATCGGTATTTCAAATGTCCAAACTTCAGGATCTCATTCTGGGTAGTTGCTGGAACCGCTTACACTTTAGCACCCCTCGTATATACAGAACGAAAGAACTGATTGATTGATTTTTTATCAGATAAACATTTTCTTTCGGTTATCAATATTTTGCAGTTTATTCGAAATCAGAAAATATTCTTAAATTATAAGAATATTTTGAATATAATGATGATTTACTGATAAAGTTGTACCAGTTAATCCATAGCTTGGGGGGGAGTAAAGGTGGAGTAGTATTTTTACTAAGGTTATTTGCACATAATTGAATATAAAAATCCCGAGCGAAATTTGAACTCGGCTCTCCGATTTCAAAATCCGAACCGTTATCAATTACACCACCCGCACATCCACATTTACAGCATTTGATATTCCCAAGCGGTCACACATCTAGGTACTGACAAAGTTCTATGTTACTTAATTTCAATGATCTTACGAGAACCGGTTTTTCACCGTGATGTGGCCATATGTCAGATGGAGCGAAGCAAAGCATAAGGGCGAAAAGGACCTATACAGAAAATTTATTCGAAACAGGAAAAAAAAACATGATTGGATAAAAAGTAAATGTCCATCAATTCTAATAAAAATCTATGAGAAACGAGAACTACGCATCATTCAATGTAATGCGAACTTCATACATGCATGCATACATGCACGCACACACATATGTATTTGTATATCTATCAAGTTATAAACAATTTTCTACATACAAGGTGTGAAAGTACGTGCGATACTGTGTTCTCATCAGCCGCCAACCATAGGAGGTAACATAGTTTCGATGGTTAAGGCTGTACTGCCACCCCTGGTGCCACTGACAGCTTTTGCCACTGGAAAGGGTATTGTTTTCTTGTGTAGATGGGCCATTCCTCAGTGTAGATAAACCTAACAATATTCTAATTGTAATGCTAACGTTAACAGCCATTTCTTTGAGAGGAACACCCCGAAATCATTTTCCGAACAACCAGTATAACTCGGGTTACGCTTCTCCGCACTCACCGGTCCTCGAGAGAGGATAAAAGTGTATTTTCTGTTGTACACAATTCAAATATTAATTGTAATATTAACTGTTCCTTTATGAGAAAACATTCGCCATTCATTGACAAAAACAGCCAGTGTTACTCTCGGTTGCAATTTATGAAATATTTCTCATATCACAAAGTAAAATAAGCTTCTTAATTTCACTGTTATTGCTCTTTTCAGTATTGATGGGAGCTTCTATGCTAACTCTTGCTTTCATGTAATGGGGAACGTCATCGTCTCATTATGCCATTTATTTCTCTTCGAATTTTAAGGGCAATCCATTTATAGATGTTACTGTTGTTGAAATTACTTAACTTATGTGGTCTTTCTTATTTAGTATAGTTCTTTGTTTCTGGTTGTATACCGATATTCCGCAGGGTTCGACGAAATGGTATTTGCTAATATCTTTCACGTTTCTATCGCTCAACAACATTTTTAACCACTGATTTGAGAAAGCGGTTACATATAGCTGACAGTTTAGATATTTCGGAACGAGTTTGAAGCCTTGCATGCCACTAATTTGAAAGTTTCGATCATACAAAGCTATTTGAGGACATGGAGTTTTCGGGTTAATGCTTTTATTTTGGAACAATTTGCGGTTTTGGACTGATATAGCCTTTGTTCAGCCTATTCTATATTCAATTTCCTTTGGTCCTAGACTAAGAATAACATTTTCTTCCACCAGAATTTCATAGCATATTACATGCCCATATTTCGTTGACACTATATGATTTAGAGTTCACAATATTGGTCTCTTAGAATATTTTTATGCCTGAATAAAAAATATTATTTCTAATATTAACTCAATTAATTTTATGCGCTAATTTATCAAAGTATTCAACAATTCTACTTAGTACAAATAAAACATACCATGATTACATGGAAATGACGACAGGAACACAAAGTGTTTCACATTTATTAATCATCCATTCATTTAGCTCATTTGGGCTGCCATTGTGGTCACCACTCCTCTCCATCTTACAATCATGGTTCATGGTGATATT
This sequence comes from Acanthosepion pharaonis, assembly GCA_903632075.3. Taxonomy (NCBI): domain Eukaryota; kingdom Metazoa; phylum Mollusca; class Cephalopoda; order Sepiida; family Sepiidae; genus Acanthosepion; species Acanthosepion pharaonis. The sequence goes on from CAHIKZ030005506.1 coordinate 1,180,996, forward strand.
CAAGGCAGAATAGTGCAGTGGCATGCCGGTTCCTTTTGCAGCGTGAATATTCTAGTTAGCCGGTCCCTCCTTTCAGAAGTTAAAGATGTAAGCCCAGCAGGTGGTATGAATTCAATGTTTTTCTTCTCCGACCGAAGCAATATGGCCAAATCTGAACTGCTACTTACCCATAGCTGGAGGGAAGACATGGATTCATATCTTTTCCAGGGGTATTGACACGTAAGTGAATCCAGTGAACTCGACTGGAATTCGAACTCGGCTTTCAGCTTCCTCACTCCGAGCAGCTATCCATTACTCCACTCTTGTTTCACACGTGGCTGAAATTTATTGTGTATGTTCATATTTTAAAAGACTATATCTCAACGCGTCCTTCTATAAGAATCGTGTATTGATTGTCAACTTTAAATATTGACATGTTAAACATGAAATTGGAGTAAAATGACATGATTCACTTTTCTTTCTAAACAAACATAAAGTAGGTAAGTCCCGTTTATGGAGATGTTGCCATAGCTGAGTGTACTATTGGTAATATGTTCGCAAGGTTCTAAATCGGAAATTTTGTTCGGAGAATCAGAGAATTTTCCAGCATGTCGGCAATAGTTGACGATGATCACATCGAAAAGCTGGTTATAAATAATCCAGATCACATGACATATGACATCGCAGTGACACTCCGCATATCTCATATAACAGCTGTAGGACATTTTTAAACACTTGGAGATGTGAATTGCTACGATGAATGTCGCGTCAAGATTTAATATGTACTGGTGAAAAGAAGCAGTCGATTACAAGCGTCTAGAATTGGCCAATCAGAAGAGCGTCGTCTTTATCCGGCCAACACTAGGCCACTCGTCTGTGTGAAAGGACCTCAATTCTCTGAATGAATGTAAAAAAAACACCTCGACACCATCATCAGCCATGAAAGTTGTCAAATTTATGAAGCTGTGTCAAAGATAGCTAAAGTTGTGGACTTATACAGTTGAATAAATATTGTGAGACCGTAACATACCTACAACATGGACTTTTCAGGACTATATAAAGTATGCGGCATAACACTCTACAGAGAAGAAGAAAGAGAGAGAGAGAGAGAATACTAATGCCGTAGTATCAGCCGCGTACGACTGCCAATATTGAACACTAGCACATAGTAAGCTCCGCTTACACTTACACTATCTTTGTAACCTTTTTGTTTAATATATCTTTCTTACCTCTAATCTGTGTTCCGTGTTTACCTTCCGTGGTCCCAACTTTGGCCCCACATCAGTGCCGACGAACAATTCGAGAAACTCACTCACGCCGAAACCTCAATACCTTACCAGTCCCACATCTGTGTCGACGAAGAATTCGAGAAACGCATTCACGTCGAAAACCGCAATACCTTGCCAGTCTCACATCAGTGGCGACAGAAAGATTCGAGAATTTCGTTCTCACCATATCAATAGCGACAGAGTACTCGAAAAATACACAGAAACTCCACGCGTTCCCACAGTAGTGTTGAACGAGAAATTAAGCTTGTATTACTACATTAGCGATTTAAACGCAACACCCAGCGTCTACATATAAAGAAAAACAAAATATATATTCCGATACCAAACAGCAGTGACGAACTAGCGATTCGACATCTACGGAATATTAAAGTCTGTCCAAATAACATTACGAGAACGATTTCTTACACACACACACAAAACCAGTTTGTTCATAAAACAAACTGACAACACAAGAGCCGAAGTACTATTTACGACTCAAGTTTCGAAAAAACTATCTAATTTTTTTTTATGTAACTGAGTTGAACTCTTGCATAACATTATTCTCCCCTCAAATTCACTGAGGCGAGTTTTCTCTTTTTTGTATCTCTATAAAAAAAATAGATAATAAGTGTGGTGAAAATTTATACAATTACGTTAAAATTAACGGAACCACGGAATCGCAAAAAAGCTAAACACATAATTAGTTTAGTTTAACTAATTGTCTGTCCATATTTTCTTTTTGTGTAAAAGAAAAAAAAAGGAAAAAACCTATCAAGATTTTTTTGTGTACCTCCCCTTGTTACACGGGTTTCAAAGCAACAAAAATCGCTGTCATTTTTGTCTGTCTAAATATGGAAGATTTTCAAAAAGTAATTGCCCAAATGCTAAAAGTAAATTTGGATCAGCGACAAAAATCAGAAGAAAGACAACAACAACTATTTTTGGAATTACATAAGCAACAAATGGAATTCCAAAACATTACACTTCAGAATGCTGAACTACAACAGAAACAACTTAAAGAATTACTCGTAAATGCATTAAAAGGCTCAAACTCTGAAAAAGATACAATATTCTCCCAGAGTACAATCTACAATTCAATGGAAACCTTTGAATACGTACCAGAGAACGACAAAACGTTCGAGGCGTTTTACAGGCGCTACGAAGATATTTTCAACGTAGACAGTGAACAATGGCCCAGTAAAAAATTGGTACGTCTACTATTGAGAAAACTGGGAACTACAGAACATAGTAGGTTCGTAGACTTCGTACAACCTAAGAAAACCACTGTCTTGGATTTTTTAAGAGACTATTAAGCTCCTATCAGAACTATTCGGGCCTAACACCACCTTGCTCCACAAACGTTGGAAATGCCTGAACACAGTCAAAGACAACCAGCAAGATTTTCTAACGTTTGCAGCATCGGTAAACAAGCTCTGTAATGATTTTAAAGTAGCCGAACTGACTGCCGATGATTTCAAGTGCTTAATTTTCGCACAAGGTCTAGTATCAGCGACGGGTACTGACCAAGCTTGAGAAAGAAAAAGGATTGACTCTCCAAAAACTGGCAGATGACTGTCAAAGAGTAATATCTGTAAAGTGTGACTCAAACATTATCGAGGAATCAGGTGTGGCTCAGATTAATAAAATCAGAAGCAAGTCTACCTCCTATTCCCCTCTAAAAGACAAAAGGCAAATCTCATGTCCTAAACTCCGCAGTAACCAAAACCCAAATAGGTTAAAGAAACCGCCCGGGCCATGTTACCATTGTGGTAAATGGCATTGGATGAAATTCTGTCCAGTTAAGAACAAAAAATATTGCATAAATTGCAATAAAAGTGGGCATACTTTAACTTCGTGCTGGTACGAACGAGAAAACCCAAAAATAAAATTAGGCAAGCTCAATCTGACAATATTGTCAATAGGAATTTAAGGAAATATGTAACTGTGGATATTTTCAATAATTCCATTAAATTCCAGCTTGACTCGGGTTCCGATCTTTCAACCATTAACTGGCGTACTTGGCGAAAATTAAACAAGCCGACCTTATTAAAAACGGATAAAACAGCAAAATCCGTAACTGGCGAAAAGATTAACATTTCAGGAGAGGTAATACTTACAGTAACACTAAATGGACTTACCAAAAAGCTCAAAGCCTATGTATTGAAAACTTCATAAACTTATTTGTAACAGATTGGATAGAAAAATTCAGTCTTTGGGATTGCCCAATGAGTACATTTTGTCGCAAGATACAAAGTGCAACGTCCAATTTGGTAAATCTCAAAAAGGAACTCAAACAACAATTTCCCCAGGTTTTTTCTGGCGGCCTTGGGAAATGTACTAAAATGAAAGCTAAATTCAAGGTGAAGGACGGTGCACGACCGGTATTCAAAAAGAAACGGAATGTCCCTTTCGCTGCTCTAGAGCAAATCAACAAAGAGTTAGATAGACTCGAACAAGCAGGTATTCTTTCAAAAACAGATTTCAGCGAGTTGGCAGCACCTACGGTCTACGTAAAAAAGAAGTCCAATCAAATACGAGTATGCGTAGATTTTTCCACAGGGTTAAATGATGCCTTGCAATATCCCCACTATCCTCTCCCAAGCCCTGAAGAAATTTTCAATAAACTCAATGGTGGAAAATTGTTTTCTAAAATTGACCTCTCGGGCGCATACCTTCAGATAGAGGTGGAAGAAGAAAGTTCCAAATTGCTCTGCATAAACACCCATAGAGGGTTGTACAAATACAACAGACTGGCTTTTGGAGTGAAGGTTGCGCCTGAAATTTTCCAGCAGGTCATGGACTCCATGCTGGGTGACCTTGACTACGCAACAGCCTATTTGGATGATATACTGGTTACTAGTAAAACTACGGCAAAGCACCGGAACCATATAATAAACGTATTCGAAAAGATACAAGAATACGGGTTTAAGGTTAAGGAGGCAAAGTGTGACTTTTTCTTACCAGAGATTAAATACTTAGGGCATATCCAAAAATATCGGCCGGATCCAGAAAGAGCCAACGCGATCAGAAACATGCCGGCCCCAAATAACGTTCAAGCGTTACAAAGTTTCCTCGGCCTAGCTAACTTTTTTACCAAGGGTTCATTATGAACATGCAAAATTTGAGAGGGCCTCTCAACCAACTTTTAAAAAAGGACAAACCATGGTCATGGACCCCGGAATGCCAAGACGCATTCGAGAAGATCAAGAAAACTCTTACTTCGGACCTCTCCCTCACCCATTACGACCCTAGTCTCGAAATCATAGTCGCAAGTTATGCAAGTTACGGCATTGGTGTTTGCATTCTGCATAAACTACCAGATGGTTCGCGAAAAGCTGTGGCTCACGCATCAAGATCTCTACTTCCAGCTGAGAAACAATGTTCGCAAGGAAAATCAAGTCTGTCTTCAACAAACTTATTCCACGGCAATCAAAGTTAAAAAAAACCCCGTATCGCTTCATAAGAAATACTTCAATCCTGGCGATAAAGTCTTTTTCAAGGCTTACAAAAACAACATAACATTCTGGGAAGTAGGCACCATAAAACAAAGAATAGGCGAACTGGTCTATATTGTCCAAGGACCGAAAAACACTCACAAACGCCATTGGAACCAGCTCAGAAAATGCCGTTTGAAGGAATCGGAGGAATCACTACAAAATAGCTGTGAAGAGCCGATCGATGTAATTTTCGATCACTTCGATCTCGACACGCCCCAAGTCTCTCCTGAAGTGCGACGCTCAGGAAGGAAAAGGAAATTTACTCAACCGCTCGACGTAAATCCCAAGAGAAAAAAGTATTAACAGTTTTATGTTTTTTTTTCTCCTTTTCAAAAAGAAAACTCTTGGAAGGAGGGTATTGTGAGACCCTAACATACCTAAAACATAGACTCTTCCAGGACTATATAAAGTATGCGACATAACACTCTACACACAGAGAGAGAGAGAGAGAGAGAGAGAGAGAGAGAGAGAGAGAGAGAGAGAGAGAGAGAGAGAGAGAGAGAGAGAGAGAGAGAGAGAGGTAAGTAAGTAAGTAAGTATGTATTCTAATACCGTAGTATCAGCCGCGTACGACTACCAATATTGGACACTAGCACATAGTAATCTCCGCTTACACTATCTTTGTAACCTTTTGTTTAATATATCTTTCTTACCTTTAATCCGTGTTTTCCTTCCGTGGTCCCAACTTTGGGTCCACATCAATAAATATACATAGAATTTCCTCTAAAATAATCACTTAAAAACACTACAAAGATTTGTTGCAACCTAATACATGATTGATCCCGTAGTACCAAATTTATTGATGGGAAATGATGTTCATGGAATATATTTGCAAGATTCAAAGATCAAAACCTTGCACTGTAAAAATGCAGTTACTGCCAAAGTACAAGTTGTGGCAGAAATACCGTCGACATTTTAAACTGTCACCTATATGGTGCTAGTGAACTTAGAGAATTGCCAATTGTGTTTTCATCTAGCTAATGTCGTACCATGTTCTTTTTTCAGATACTCCCATTTATCATCATGGTTTGAACTGGTGTACACCGTGAGTTGGCTATTAAAACATGAATTTAATATTTTGAGTTCACATAAATCTCTAACGTACATTCGGCTTCTTATGAAAAAATGGTGTTTAGTAATGTAGTCCATATCGCTAATGTTCTTTTAGGAACTTCTCTATTTTATTTTGCACGCGACATACCCGAATCTTTGTAAATATCAATAAGTAAATTGATTATTACTGGTAAATATTAATTTCTTCAATACACATGCTGCACGTAAAAGAACACACTTGATCAAATATTCATAGAAAGTTCCACACTGCTTTTCTATATTCTCTCTCACACAGACACACTCGGGTACACGTAGTTAAGTAGTTATATATATATATATATATGGCTATACGTTATGAAATGGACAAAGTCCGACAATTATTTTAAGACATTTTTATGTTTATTACATTCTTTTTATAGATACAAATATTTAAGTAAATGTTCTGTTTATCATAAACAGTATTAATAACATTTGCCGGTCTGAATGTCCGATAAATTTTCATAAAAATGTATTCATCCTCCGACAGGAATCGAACCTGTATCCTATACGGAACCGTCATATAGCATGACGTGCCTTAACCGATTTAGCCACAGAGGATAGAACGGATAGCAAGGTCAATTTTACTGCCTTTAAATTACAATCTTCCATGAATCTCTCACGTACATTCATATCTGCTCATGGCGTATCCAAATGGAAACAAATGACGTTACACATTATGAAATGGACAAAGAAAAAGAATGTATAAACATAAAATTGTCTTAAAATAATTGTCGGACTTTATATATATATATATATATATATATAAAGAAATGGACAAAGTCCGACAATTTATTTATTAAAGACATTTTTATGTTTAACGTTCCACAAAGGAGCGTTCGGTAGACTTGGTCGAATTTACTGCTTATATGCTTTTCTATGAAAATTTCTCGGACATTCAGGCCGGTAAATGTTATTTAATACTGTTTATTATAAACAGAGCATTTACTTAAATACTTGTATCTATAAAAAAGAACGTTAAACATGAAAATGCCTTTAATAAATATATATATATAAGCGTGTCTTTGTGTGTGGTTGAATGTTTCTGTATAGAAATCAATTTATAAACCCATTGATTTACATTTACAGACAAACGTTTGAGTCTATTTATGTGCATTTAAATGATCAAATCCTTATATATATTACTAAATACGTATTTCGAGATCTTCCGATCTGAATATATATATTGTTGAACGCTTGATTTCATCGGCAATTTATCATCCATCAATATTTCTTTATACAATTATATCCTTAAGGACCATCTTTGGAGTTTTGCTTTTAGGTATTCACACATTTTGTTTGGCTCGTTTTATTTTTACCTTTTTTCATTCTCCCCACATTCTGCTTTTCTTATTGCTGGACTGAAAGCTTTATTTCTCGTATATATTTTCTATCATTTTTATCTTTATATTAATATATTCTTTTTGTGTGTAATACTTTATATTTTCATTCTCATCATTTCTTTTATATTAACGAATTATATATTTTCTTTCATTTATATTATTACTTGTTCTTTTTGTAAGGTTTATCTTTATTTTCTCTTTATTTTTATGTCCAATGATTATTGCTTTCGTGTTTCTATGAATATTACTTAGCATTTTTCTTCAGTAACTTTTCTTCTTTCCTTCCTATTTCAGAAGGAAATTAAACAGAGAATAGGCTATGCTAGGGGTAGCTTAGCCTAATACTGCAAATTGTTATAAAATCAAACATGCGAAACTCAATTTGTCTTAAATAGCCTTGTCAGATCACTAATTTAATAATAATGTCGTATATGCCCTCAAACTTGTCCAGAAATATGCAATTATCAGCTCTATGCAACCGCTTTCTCAGGTTGATGATTAAAATGGCTTCGAATGAATTAAACCTGTAGGTCGTAGCGAGGAACATACTCCTTCTTCTGCTACAGTCATAAGCAACGAACGGCGCCAATTAACAGGAAATACATACTTGCTGCAAAAAAAAGCAATGATTAAAATGTAGGTCGAAGATAAATTAATGAAATAAGAGATAGACGTTCCACAATATTTCATACGAAAAGTTAAATAGAAAATCCCCCAGTAGTGTAAAGGACAATAACCGTTAACTTGTGAAAGCTGTTTTCCTAAGAAATGTTTTAATAATTTCCTTTTTTTTTTAAATTTCAACCGAAAGACTGGCTGCTCGGTCAATAACTGCCAAATATTTCTTTTTAAGGGAACAGAATATTAGTATTATTATTACTTTTCCAATATTATTGCTTTATCATATTGAGTTTCATTCTTTTTGCCAGTACAGTTTCTCTAACTCTTCTACTTTTGCAAACTCACTATTCTTTTCTGATTTAATTATATCGTTTGTATTCTTCTCTATAGCCATTTCTTTTCAGATTTGATTCCTTTCCTTTTTTTTTGTGCTTCTGATTGAAAAACAAAATGATTTTATTCTAAACGCTTTTTTAACTTACTTATTTTTCACTAATTTCTTTTTCCTTAAAACCATTTTCTCTTCTAATTGTTTTGTTTCTTTTGTCACGTTTCTCGATCAGTCATTGGATCTTATTTTTTTGTCATGTGTGCTACGGTTCTATTAGATTTTGAAATTGGTATCTACCGAAATGGCATGCACGTTGAAATATCTTATCAGATGCTCGTTTCTTTTAATTTGAGCAGAAAATGAATTGGAAATAAGTTCACTCGTTTAAATTATATCGAATTTGATGCTTGAAATACACACACACACACACACAGATATATATATATATATATATATATATTCGTTAAATCAAACACAGAACTGAATTGTTGCGTTGAAAACAATACTAACCATAAATATTTGAAATGATAAGCATTCTAAAAATTTCCACCTTTCAAAAGTCATTAAAATGTAAGAACTGACTTCACAAGTATAGAGCATTATAAGTTTTAAACGAGACCACCTTAAACCTACCTCTTAGTTTTATGCACTTAGACATTTAGGATAATCATACAGACTATAATTAAAAGAAAATGTGAATTTTAATTGTGCCACGAATCCTCAATGTTCGTTAATTCATACATTAATGGAATACTTGCTAAGATGTACTTAAGAGCATATGGATAAGCCTTTAGATAAGCTAAACGTGTATCCTGAATGAATTCCTGTCTGCTTTAATGTAGAACTTCTTAAACTAGTCTTGAAGAGAATTGCTTGGACATTTCCATTTTTGTTAATTCACATTTTCCGGCTACGTTAAGTTTGTTATATATTATATTCTAAATGAAATACTGATGTGTATACATAACAACGCACGTAATGACGTGATACTTTATTTATACAATTCTATATTATGCACAGTCCTTAACTTGCATTTTTCTATTAGGTTGAATATTAAATAAATCCCGTCTTGGAGAACCAGTATAATTGTATTGTGAGGAGGGGACGGCTCATGGGAGACGGCATCAATTCGATAATAAAGATGCATTCTTCTTTTACGGTTAGTGATCGTTAGTTGTTATGAGACCAGAGATAAAAGAACTTAACTACATGGAATTTTAAGCTTATCTATTTTATTAATCAAGTCGACGTTTACATTTTATAACTATCGGGTTGGGTCGCTATCCCTCCACGTGAAAACCGTTTCAGACACAAAAGACAGCACGTCTACGTTGCTGGACGATTCAGAAACAAGTCCCTGAAAAACCCTTTCTCTATATCTATCCACTTTCCAACGCTGGCCCAGCCAATCGAAATGACTTCCTTGCTTTGCCTTTCATCTGATCACAAAGTTCAACCTCATGGATCGGGGCAGCGACACACTTCCTCTAAATGATAATAACCTGCTAAACTCATTTAATATAACGTATCATCCTAAGTACTAATCATATCTTATAGTTAAAATAATTTGGAGCACACTAACATACAACAATTTCCAACACAAATAGTGGTTGATTGACAAGGATAAATGTTCACAACCGACCACGGAATCTGAGTTCCATGAAAAAATTAATGCCGTGTGATCATCGATTTATTATTCATTTTTTTAAATCGGTATCACCCCAGGCAAGGCATTAAAGCCACTAAGACACAAGGGGCTGCATGCTTTGAAGAATTAGGAGCAGGAACTTTAATAATAATCAGGAAGAGAAAAGAGTAATCAGGAGGAGAGTAGATAGGTAATGACATTGCATTTAAATTTGTGCAGATTAAAGTTCTTAAAATGCAATGAATCACCAAATACACACTCATACGTTCAGCAGCTGTAACATGTCCATAAAATGCCTGACGGAAAACATCCTACGCTCGTCCACACGGAAAATATTGTTCTCTTGCAAGTGTGCTCATAGCAAGAATAACATAGGAAAAAATTCGGGAAACTATTGGTCTTTTTTTCCGTCTGCTATATTCATCTGCTCTTGCCCGAAAAAAAAAAAAAACTTTTTCGATATATTCAAAATGGGGAAATGTTTATTTAATGAAGATCAGATTCAAGAATTCGTCGAGAAACTTCTTCCCACGAAAACCTATCGAATTTTACACAAAATTATTGAAGAGCTGCCGGATAAGTGACACTCATTCATATCAAATAATTGTGAATATATAAAAATAAAACATAAAATGTAATTCTACTTAGTTGGTGGAAGAAGAAGATTGATAAACAAAAACGGAAAATATTTCTGACTCAAACTGGTATATTCAATACTCGTACAAGGAACTAAAATATATGTATATCGTTACAAAATTTAAGACGAATGTATAATTGCTTTGTGATGACTATGTAATAACTTGAAAATTTATCTTTTTAACGTCTTTTACCTGAGCACTCATATGAATAATATCACTTTCTCAAAAATATGCTAATAAATGCAACAAAAGAAGCTACAATAGCGCAATGAAATATTTTGAAACGGCATAAAACATGAAACCGAATATTTCTTCAATATATAAAAGTTTTGCTGCAGAGAATTGGTATGCCGACTGAATACATTACAGCATTGTCATTGTCTGTTGTATAGTGAAAACTATTCAAATCTTAATAATTTCTTTATTATTTGTATTGTCTTTAAAATTTAGTACAAGTATCCTTGGTTTCAGTTCAAACCAAATTCTCTTCTTATGCTTGCTTTCTAAAGATAAAGATACACTCGTGTTTTGTACTTATGACATGATGTATATTCATCTATGCCTACTTGAACACACACACATAATTATATATGTTTGAATAAAAACAGATCACCTTAAGGTCCCATGTAATAAGTTATTTCACCACAACCCTTTTAAAGGGCTCTGGAACTTTTGGAAGTAAAGTCTGATGATCCAGAGCCCTTTAAAAGGGTTGTGGTGAAATAACTTATTGTAGTGATATGCAAATTAGTATGATTTGCATATGAGCAGGTAGCTCATAATATAAATGGACAACAACTAGAACGGAAGTGAAATGCTTACTAAGCAATATACACGACATAACAATGGCGTCGCCGATAGGATACTCTTTGGTCCTTGAAGACCCAGAGTACGTAGACACGTGGATTCGTTGCTTTGCTGCTAATGCCAGATGTAAAAAGTTGAAAGGCAACAAAAACACAAGAGGGGAAAATGAAATCACCGACTTGTTCATGGCTACCGCTGGTTGTGAAGCGATTATGAAGGTTGCTACAATGGTTTACCCTCGAAGTAAAAGAAATGACTTTCGAAGAAATAAGTCAGGTTATTAAGGGAAACCATGAGACCAAAGAAAAGACTGCTGATTTCAAAAAGGACCAAGCTTATGGCAATGAAGCAGGAAGTGGATGAACCGATAGTAAAATATTTACACCGGTTAAGAAGTGCGAGTAAATACCGTGAATTCGAAAAACTAGGAACAGGAGAGCAGACAACGGAAGAAGAATTAATCCAACTAAGATTAATTGATGGTATGCATAATTCAGCACATAGATATAAGTTAATGGAACAGTTACAACTTACAAACATGCCTTTGAATATGTGTATAGAATTTATACAACAGCAGAAATTAATACATACCTACAACCAAAATAAAAATAAATCCGAAGAAATAATGGCTGAAACATATACGGTACAAACAAAAAGAAAAATTTGTACGTACTGTGGAAAAATTCATGAAATGAAAAAAGAAAAATGCCCAGCCTTTGGAAAGACGTGTTTAAAAAAGAATCGCTTCAAAGTATGTTAAACGAAAAATGTGGAAAGAGTAGAGGATGAAAATAGACAGATTTTTAATGTAAAAAAGGATAATATACAAAATACTGGATCTAAGAACGGAGATACAAAAATAAAAGTGAAAATCAACAACTGTATTGTCGAAATGCAAATCGACACAGGTAGTGAGGTCACGATATTACCCAGAAATTTACGGGAAAATCGTTTTTAAAAAAAAAACCAACGTACAACTACGTCAGTTTGATGTCTCGATTATAGCAATTATGGGTTACTTTGAAGGTTCAATAGAGTTAAAAGAAAAATGAAATAGTACCCACTATAGTTACAAATTGCCGAAAAACGCATGGACTACTGGGGAATGACGTGTTAAAAATAAATTCAACGAAGTTGATTAATGAGATAGAAATAGAAAAAACAGGAAAATTAAAAAATTATGAAGCTAGCTTGAAATTAAAAGAAAGTGTTTCCCCCTCCTACTACGAAGCGAGAAAAATACCAGTGCATTTATTACCGTTGGTAATAGCTAAATTGCGAAAGCTAATAAAGGAAGACTTATTAGAACCTGCCCCTCCAGGAGAAAGTAAATGGGCATCACCCATTGTGGTATTGAAAAAAAAAGATGGTGACCTGAGAATTTGTAGAGATTATAAAATAGGGGTGAACCATTTGTGCTGACTCGTACCCTATTCCGAATGTGGAAGTAGCTTTACATATACTTGCTGGAATGAAAGTATTTTCGAAGATAGACCTAAAATCAGCTTACCACCAAATACCGATAAATGAAAATTTTAAAGAAGTGACGACCATAAACACACCTATAGGCCTGTTAAGGTGGAAACGAATGCCGTATGGCATAAAAAACGGCAAGTGCAATTTTTCAAAAAGCTATTGAAAAAGTAATAGCAAATGTTGAGAACACCATCTCTTATCAAGACGATATGTGTTGGAAATTTAAATGAAGATGATTTAAAGAAAAAAAACTGAAAATATATTGAACCGGCTAAGAGACGCTGGTATGACAATAAATACAAAAGTGTGTAACCAACAGTAATGAAATATCATTTCTGGGTTACTCAATATCAAAGGAAGGGATCTCTCCAGATAAAGTATTAATAGAGAAAATTCTAAAAGTTGCTACACCGAAAAATAAAGAGTTGGAGTCCTTAGGTTTGGTAAATTTTTATAGAAAATATGTACCAAAATATAATGAGTTGACAGAACCATTTGCTAAGTTAAAAAAAAAAATGTGGAATTCATTTGGTTAGAACACCAACAGAAAGCCTTTGAAAACTTAAAACAGATTCTGGCAAAAAAGCCAATAGTACTGTTGGGGCTCACCTACCTTCTAACTAGTAATGGACTGGTCCCTCTTATATAAGTCAGCTCTGGAGAGAGTGACAGAGCGTCAGGGTGAGCAGTCCAGATAAGCTTACCCGGTACATACCGTTGGACTATAGACTTTGGATATTGTTTCGTACTAACCAACCTTCGTTCTACTAATCACTCTATTGTTAATTGCTTTTATGAATATACCAGTATTTCCCTCTACAACTGTGTTTGTCTTGATTCATACACCGACACGCGGGAAACTCACAACATCTCAACAGTGGCGACTTGGCTTCGAACAGAAATAATAACCAATTTCCAACACGGAAAATTTTTTAAAAAGTTCAAGCATTTACAGCAAAGGATTACAAGTTATCGACAAAAAGGAAAAACTGTAAGTTAGACATTAACTTATTGATTAAATTGGAAGTTATAATAACCAATTTTTGTGCTAAAAAAAAAAAAAAATTTGTCGTGCCAGAAAATTTGGATTTTTGCCCCACCCCCCTCAGAAAAAAAACAATTTTTCTTTTTTCTCTACACATACATAATCATGGAGCAATTTCAATCAACTATGCTGGAACTCATTAAGTATCAGATGCAAAGACAGCAAGAGAGTGAAGAACGTTTTCAGAAACAGCAACTTAAAATTCAAGAACTTAAATTTCAGAAAGAGCAAAAGGAAGAAAACGCAAAACGATTTCTGGAACTACACAAAATACAAGAAAATGAAAAACAGTTAGCGATGGCCGAACTTATACATAAAGCTATACTGTCCAAGCAGAAAGACTCGGATGAAAATATTTTTTCCCAAGACACAATATGGTCAACGATCGAAAGTTTTACTTATAACCCAGAAGAGGAAAAGACTTTCGAAAGATACTACCATAGATATCAGGATTTTTATGAAGTTGATTGCCAAACATGGACAGATGAGAAAAAAATAAGATTATTGCTACGAAAACTGGGAACGGCAGAACACAAGTTTACAGATTTTATATTGCCCAAAAAGACAAGAGATTTAAAATTCGATGAAGCAATTGAATTATTAAAAGATTTTTAATCCCAGATTTATTATTTCACAAAAGGTGGAAATGCCTGAATATCCAAAAAAAGCGAGGAGGAAGATTACACAACGTTCGCGCCAATCGTAAATAAGACGTGTGACGATTTTCGCTTGTCCGAATTATCGGCAGACAATTTCAAGTGTCTAATATTCGTGCTAGGCTTAGTGTCTAAAAAAGATAGTGAAATGCGAAGACGCATTTTAACAAAACTAGAAAATGACCAAAACATGACACAACAAAAACTAGCTGAGTACTGTCAGCAATGCGTAAGCATTAAGCAAGATTCAGAAAAAAACAGAAGAAACTGCTATCGCAAATGTGAAGACAGTATATAGGAAGACTAGTTTCAGTTCTCCATCGCCGGAACGGAAGTGGTATCCTACTACAAGAACGAACAGAGGCTATAGAAAAAAAAAACCCTCCGAGTGCATGTTATGGATGTGGCACTGGTACAATGACTGCCCATATAAAAATAAAGCGTGCAGAAATTGCAAAAAAGTAGGACATAAGATGTCAAAGTGTAGAAAATTAAACAGAAGTCGAGTAAAAGTTACAAAGTTAGACGAAGATAAAGACCTGAATATTCGAAAATACCTGCATGTAAAAATGTACAACAAGGTAAAAATGCAACTAGATTCAGGTCTGACATTTCAATCATTAACACGCAAACATGGAAAAATCTAGGAAAACCAACGTTGCTAAAATCCAACAAAATAGCCAGGACGGTAACTGGAAAAAAGATAAAATTTGAAGGGGAAATATGGGTACTTATAACTTTCAACAATAAGTCGATGAAAATGTTTGTAATGAAAAACACAAAACTGTTTGGGACTGACGCAATCACTAAGTTCAACCTATGGGACGTGCCCATTAGTTCTTTTTGTCACAACATTAGTGAAAGCAAAGACCTTATAAAAAATCTACAAGCAGAATTGAAAACTGAATTCCCCGAAGTTTTTGCTGAAGGACTTGGACGTTGCACTGAAGCATCAGCAAAAATACAGCTGAAGAAAAATATCCAACCAATTTTTTAAAAAGCATCCCTTTTGCCGCATTAGAGAAAATTGATCAAGAACTCGAAAGACTAACGAGAATTGGTGTGATCTCGAAAACAGAATACAGTGACTGGGCAGCTCCGGCTGTCTACGTAAAGAAGTCGGGCGAAATTCGCGTCTGCGCCGATTTTTCAACCGGGTTAAACGACGCAATAGAAGAGTTTCACTATCCACTACCAAGTCCCGAAGAAGTGTTCGCAAAGTTAAATGGCGGAAAAATCTTTTCGAAAATAGATCTTAGCGAGGCATACTTGCAAGTACCCATGGATAACGAAAGTGCAAAGTTACTATGTATTAACACACACAAAGGTTTGTTTAGATACGAACGTTTACCGTTCAGGGGTGAAGACAGCACCCGCAATATTCCAGAAAATTATGGATACGATGTTATCCGGGTTAGACTACACAATAGCATATCTCGACGATATTCTTGTAAAAAGTGAATCGGTGGATGAACACAAACACCATTTACGCAAAGTTTTCGAAAGGTTAAGAAGATATAGATTTCGAGTGAAAGAAAACAAATGCGATTTTCTCCTGGAAGAGATCAAGTATCTGGGACATATAGTGAATAAAGAAGGAAAAAAGCCAGATAAAAGTCGAGCTTCAGCAATAAAAAAAAATATGCCTGAGCCAAAGGATATTAAATCCTACAGTTTTTTTTTAGGCTTGGTGTCATATTACCAGGACTTTATCCCAGACCTCCACATTCTACGAGCTCCCTTAACGATCTACTAAAAAAGAAAAACCTTGGATTTGGACAAAAGAATGCGAGCAAGCATTCAAGGATATAAAAAAAATTGATACCAAAAAATAAGGTACACTCAACAGTCGCTATGGTTCCCAGGCGAAAATTTAACATAAATGAAAACATTTTTTTTCAAAAATTATAAAAATAATGCAACATCATGGGAACCAGGGGTCATAAAAAAACGTATTGGGGATATGGTATACATTATACAAGGAAACAAATTTACACACAAACGGCACATTAACCATTTGAAGAAAAGAAAGACCGACGAATCACAAGAAGACGAATTACACGAATTGTTTGATACGTTTGACCTGCAAATACCGCAGACTGAGCAGAAACAACGCAGATCTGCAAGAAAACGTAAAGCGACACAAAATTTAATAATAGACCCGAAAAGGAAAAAAATTTTTTTTTTTTTTTTTTTTTTTTCTCCCCACAATGAAAAAGAAAAAAAAAACAATTTTAGGGGGGGTGTTGGGGCGCACCCACCTTCTAACTAGTAATGGACTGGTCCCTCTTATATAAGTCAGCTCTGGAGAGTGACAGAGCGTCAGAGAGTCAGGGTGAGCAGTCCAGATAAGCTTACCCGGTACATACCGTTGGACTATAGACTTTGGATATTGTTTCGTACTAACCAACCTTCGTTCTACTAATCACTCTATTGTTAATTGCTTTTATGAATATACCAGTATTTCCCTCTACAACTGTGTTTGTCTTGATTCATACACCGACACGCGGGAAACTCACAACATCAACAAGTACAAATTTTTGACCCTAAGAAGGACATAACTAACTACTGACGCTAGTGAGCAGTCCATATCTGGTATTTTGTCACAAGATGGGCATCCCATAATGTACTTATCGAGGAGATTAACAACAACTGAACACAATTATTCGAATATAGAAAGGGAGGCACTAGCCATAGTGTGGACAACGGATAGAACAAGACAGTTTTGATGGGGAAAAATTCTTGTTGAAAAGTGATCACAGACCACTGGAATTTATTTTCAACCCAAGAAAAGAGCTACCGAAAGTTACAACGTCCAGAATATTGCGTTGGGCGATTAGACTGATGGCGTTCGACTTTGACATTGAATATGTTAAAGGGAATACAATACCGCACGTTGATGCCTTATCTAGATTGAGGTTTTATAGAGAAGAGAATGACAAAAATGACGAGGAATTTAAAGACACATTCTTGCACATCGTAGAAACCGATGTAATATCTGTAGATAAAATGGCTACTGAAACTACAAATGACCCAGTGTTAAATAGAATGTCAAGGATAAAACAGAATCGCTGGGGAAATTGTTCAATGGCTGAAAGACCATTCAAAGAAATTAGACATAGAATGACTATAGAAAACGGGATAATATGTAAGGGAGACTTGATAGTTCCCCCAGAAACACAGAGGAGACAGGTTATAAAAAGTGTACACGATGATGTACATTGTGGAGTGGCAGCTACGCAAATAAGATTAAAATTGGAAGCTTGGTGGCCGGGGTACTCAAGAGACGTAGAAGACTACGTAAGAAGATGCAAAAAATGCACAGAACTTAGGAATTTTAAGCAAAAGAAAATACATGTATGTTCCCGAGAAGTAGAACCATGGAGCAGAGTACACATGGACTATGCCTATGTCAATGGGATAGGACTATTATTAATATTAGTAGACGCATATTCAGGTTGGCCTGAAGTGGTGAGAGTACCTGATAAAAAAAGTACCACCGTTAAACAAATATTAAGAGTAATATTTTCGAGGAATGGGACACCGAGAACATTGGTGACTGATAACGCACCAGAATTTGTGGAATGCTGATTTGCATGAATGGTTAAGAAAAATAGGATGCAGACTTACAAGACCCTCCTTACCACCCTCAAAGTAATGGGATAGCGGAAAGGATGGTCCAGACTGTAAAGAAGGGCATAAAAGCATGCTTGCGACAGAAGGAGGAAGTCGATACTTTTCTACCAAGACTACTATTAAGTTATAGAACAATTCCACATGCAGGTAGGCCGGAAAGTCCATCTGCCTTAATGGGCAGACAATTAAGGCCCCCTTTGACAATGTCATATGCCACAAATCAAAAGATGTGGTACAAAAGAAACAGGAATATGCAACCCGAGTCAGCCGAATTTATTATGCAGAAAGGACATAATACTGCAATATTAAATAAAGAAAATGGGAACAGTATTTTAGCTCATGCTGACCAAATAAGATCCCAAGGAGAAGAATCTGATGAGGAAATGCCTTCAGAGATGCCCGTTATTGACGTAACAGAAGAGCTAATGCAGAATGAAACTGCGGAGGAAGAAGTAGAGAGGGATGAGTTAGAGGAGGAAGAAGTAGAATGGGACAAGAGAAAGACCAGAGTATGCAAGAGGAGCAGTTCGTTTATAGGGAAAGACGTGATAGATCTAGATCTCCAAGGAAAGGAGAGAGATAAAAGATGTTCAGGAGGGCACAAGAAGTACTCGCGGCATAAGGCCCCTCCGTTATAGGGAGATGTAGTGATATGCAAATTAGTATGATTTGCATATGAGCAGGTAGCTCATAATATAAATGGACAACAACTAGAACGGAAGTGAAATGCTTACTAAGCAATATACACGACATAACACTTATTACATGGAACCATAAAGTGATCTGTTTTTATTCAAACATATTTGCTCTGAATATCATCCTCCTTGGGTTTACCCATACGGATTACCGAGTTTTGCATAAAGTATATATATCATTGTCCATCCGGAATATATACAGAAAAGAGAGAGACGGCTATGGTCAACAATGCAACACATCTTTGCAAAAAAATGATTATCTAATTTTGAATTAGGTTGCTTTAAATTGTTTAAAATCAGTGTTTGATTTTAGACGGTAGGATTTTACATTGGAAAACGTTGAAAATAATAATAGGATTTGTTTCTTTTACGTCTTCGTTATGAAGATATAATTTCAAATAGTGACTCAAGGAATAGACGAAACGGTTGTGGTAGGAGAATCATTTGCAATCGTTTCAACTATAAAAGCTACAGTAGTTACATTTAACGCAATAATACCCAACTATAATCTAGTATTAATTATATAAATTAAAATAAAAACACGGTTCTTATTATTGTTTTCTAGAAAATCCAATATTAATTATGGCCTAAAAAACGATATTAATTATAGGTTCCTCCTAAATGGTGTTCTTTGCTTCAGGCCAACTTTAATGCAGCTGAGCGCTAGAATTTGTAGACTACTTCAAAATTCGTCGTTTCGTACGAGACGAGACATTTTAGTTCACTGTTGTAGTCGGCTTAAGAAATAACTAGCTTATTTAATTGAAGCAAGCATATGTTTTCATTATTTTATTTCCTAGAAATGGGAACGTTCTATTGCAAAAAGATAAGTTTTTGTGTGAAATTCACTAGAAAAGTCTAATTTTAAATCTTGGTCTATTTATTTAGATGTGTGTTGGACATTTTTCACTTTAATATTCTTATCTATGAAATTTGTATTCCTAAAAGAAAATATACTACTGTTCAACTTTATTTATGTATTTGTAATATAGCAACAACTTTAAGTAGAAGCTTATGAAGCTTTAGTTGACTTATTCAACTTTATGTTGCAAAAAGTTTATTTTATTGTGACTGATGGTTGAAAGCTGAAGGGGGAGATAGGATATATGTATTTTATTGTCACATTATTTATTTAATTTACATAATCTGTATTTTATTCTAACACATAAAAAATTACGTCGAATGTTTACCAAACTGCTTATAACGTAATGTGATATTTTAATTTTTCGTGATTTAAAGAAATAAATTAATACAATTTTTTTGTGTCTCCTCTTAGAATTGCTACAATGTCACTATGTCGAAAGTTAATTTTCATATTTTGTTATATTTAATTTTTAGCAGATATTTTTATCGTAAAAACTTTTATTCTTCGATTGTCTCCAATGTTATTAATTTAATATTGTTCTCTGTGATATTATTCATCGCAACAAAGATACTGATGATAAAATTCAATTTTTATAAGTATTTTTTCTAAAAGTGTATTTTAAAATGTGTATGCTAAATTTATTTTTGATTAACATTATAAAATAGGAGTAATGTAATATAGTTATACTACAGAATTAATGAAAAGTCATATATTAAGAATATGATTACGTAAAGTTAATTTAATATAATTAAATTAATAAATTTAATTGGCTATTTTTAATATCTAAACGAGGCCTTAACCCTAACTCTCTTCATGAAATCACGCATACTTAAGAGTTATATTTACTAGTTTCTTTATTCATCATGAAAATTAATATTATAACAAAATTATCATAATAGTTATCTATCCCTTTTCTAATCCTCTTATATCATAATATTTGACCTATCGTTGGTTTATTGATTGATAAGTGCTCTTTTATGGTTTAAATAACTTTCAATGCAGGTTATTTAAAGCCAGAAAATATTTTCAGATTGCAAATATCTATTTTTTTTAGATAATAACGGTTTAGTGATACATGTCTTACAAATCAACGCATAGCTGGGTTTGAAGAGGTAAATTTTTACCTTTGTCATGGGCATTTGCGCATAAGTGAATATATTGAACCCTATTGGAATTGAAACACGACGTTCCGATTAACAACTCCGAAACATTTTCCATTACAACTTCCACACATTTAAGCTTATAGCATCTTGTATTTCCAAACGGTCACGCATCTAACAATAGTTGCTTCATTTCTAGGTAATGAAATAAATAAAATAAGTTACTTTCATTATTATTTTTTTTCATGTCATACTTGTGTTCCAGAATTCTTATTTGCGATATGGTTTTTGTTTCATTAAAAGAGTTTTTAACGTTAATGATTAATTCAAAGATTAAAAGGCGCATAACAATTCGTAAAACCATGTTAACGGAAAAGGAGCTGAGGATGTAATAAGACCTTAGAAAATAAAAAGAAAATACCAACATAAACATAAGTAGCTTTTCGAGCCAAATTATCTATACTCTTAATCTCAAACTTTTTCTTTGAATTACTTAAGCTGGTTAAAGCAGTGAAAAGTGAAACTAAAAATCGTTGATTCCCAGTGGAACAACAACGTTTGAATTTAACCTCTACTTCTGACCTTTAGAAAGAGTAGACATGTGTTATGTAATCATTCATAATTACATTAATCTGTCTTAATATATTAACAGTTCAGTATTGCCAAAATCCACAACAGTTTCCTGTTACTACAATCATCAGGAAAAATTAATTTATATTAATATATAAATATGAAGTATGCATTTCTATTTGAAACACATTTTCCAGAGTAGGTTTACGTTTCTGGAAATAACCATCCCTAATTTCTTAGAAATGATTAAAGGAAATAACAATTTCTAAATTACAAGAAATTATTGATGGAAATAACAATAATTAATGAAATGATTAAAGGAACTAAATATTTTTTAGAAAAAATTAAAGGAAATAACCATTCCTAAATTTCTAGAAAGAATCAAAGAAAATAACCATTTCTAAATTTCTAGAAATGATTAAAGGAAATAATCATTCCTAAATTTCTAGAAATGATTAAAGGAAATAATCATTCCTAAATTTCTAGAAATGATTAAAGGAAATAATCATTCCTAAATTTTTGAGAAATAATCATTCCTAAATTTCTAAAAAAACGTAATCATTCCTAAATTTCTAGAAATTTAAAGGAAATAATCATTCATTAAATGAAATAAAGTAAAAAAACATTCCTAAATTACTAGAAATTATTAATGGAAATAATTAAAGAAAATAATCATTTCTAAATTTCTAGAAAGTATTAAAGGAAATAACTATTCCTAATTTTCTAGCAATGATTAAAGGCAATAACTATTCCGAAATTACTAGAAATTATTAATGAAAATAATGATAATGAAATGAATAAAGGAAATAATCATTTGTAAATTTCTAGAAATCATTGAAGGAAATAACAATTTTCTAGAAAAGATTGAAGTAAATAACTATTTCTAAATAACTAGAAATGATTGAAGGAAATAAACATTCCTAAATTTCTAGAAATGATTAAAGGAAATGATCATTCCTAAATTTCTAGCAATGATTAAAGGAAATAACAATTCCTAAATTACTAGAAATTATTAATGGATATAACAATAATTAAAAATGATTAAAGGTAATAAGCATTTCTAAATTTCTAGAAATTATTAAAGGAAATAACAATTTTCTAGCAAAGATTAAAGGAAATAGCCTTTCCTAAATTTCCTGTGTACAGTGTTGATAGCAAACACTGAAAAGAAACTAAATGAACTGCTACGGAGTGTAGTAAATGAAATGGAAAAGAAAGAATTAAACATCAACTGTGAGAAGACTGAAAGTGTGGTTGTCATCAAAAGAAATATGCTAACAAGAGAATTACAAATTGAAGATATCAAAACAAGTGCAAAAATATAAATATATATGAATTGTTTTAACAGAGGGCGTAAAATGCGACGCCAAAATCTGAAGGCGTATTAGGATAGCAAAATGTGCATTTCCAAAAGCTAAGCAAAATATTAAGAAACAGTAATATTTCACTAGAAACAAAGAAAAGATTACTCAACTATTACGTAATATCGGTCTTCCTATATGTAGGTGGATACTGGACCATATCATTACAGATGGAAAAGAGATATGAATCAACAGAAATGTGATTCTACAGAAAGATGCTGAGAATTCTGTAGACTGAAAACGTAAGCAACAACGAGAAAATAGAAAAATAGTCCACTTATACGGAGCATCAGAACGTGTTGAAATTCCTAGATCACATCATGAGGTAAGATGGCTTAGAAAATTTGACACTCACATAATATAGGCAAAAGTAACAGAAGAATGCAGTGCATAACCTATATAACAAGCCTGTGTAAATGTTTGGAAGAAAAGGTAATA
Source organism: Acanthosepion pharaonis (assembly GCA_903632075.3). Classification (NCBI taxonomy): domain Eukaryota; kingdom Metazoa; phylum Mollusca; class Cephalopoda; order Sepiida; family Sepiidae; genus Acanthosepion; species Acanthosepion pharaonis. The sequence goes on from CAHIKZ030005506.1 coordinate 1,204,059, forward strand.
AGAGATATAGAATAAACACTATCTTTGCAAAGGACAGAATGGTTGTGGAGAGCCATGATCATCCACACCGTGAGAAATACGGTACATGGAAGAAGATGTAAACAAAAGTCTTGTTTGATATAATCATGACGTTTGTATTTGCTAGCACTTGTCACGCTCAAGCACGAGAAAAAAACAGACTAGTTTTGGTAACATGATCTATACTTCAAGTATTATATACATACGCTCTAACAATAAAAGTAGTGGATGTCGGGAAGAATAACTAAAAGGAATCAATGACAAGTTACTTTTCTTATAATGGCAATTGATTTACCCAGCTGTACTGAGTATGCAAAAAAATTTTTTTTCTCCGAGTGGCAGACTGGAGACAGACTTTGAATTAAATGTTCATTATCGATCAGGTTTTGCTACGGCAAGCAGATGGATTTTAATAGAAATTACCTTGTAAACGCGTTGCAGATCTTCATTTATTTTTTTAAAAAATTACTCGTAATAAATTACTATTGGGCTACTACGCTATATAAGTTCAAAACCTTTGTAGCAGTTTATCAAGACAATGCGCAACACTCGGAGCAAGTTACCAAAAGTAAATAAATAAATAAGGAATGTCATCTGCTTTCAAAATAACTCCCCGAGTCGGTCACCGGAAGTGCAAGGGTTTCAGTTAATCTAAAATATACTGCAGAACCATTTGCAGCCGCCGGCCATTTTGTTCGTTTTGTCTTTCATTCTTTTTTTTTTCTTTTTTTCTTTTTTTCTTTACTCGTCTTATTTTACGATTTCACACTACATTGCCGCGTACCAAGAATGGCGCAGAATCGGTTGCATCAGGTAACCTTTCCTAATAACTCAACAGCTAACCTGCTCGAGCGCAACTTATTTGTTTATCCCAGTGCTTATCGAAAGATCCTCTGAGATTTTGCAGCTTTGTGCTGGTTCGAATGAGTTTTGACTGGCTGTGAAAGTCCGAAGTAAGAGGATGGTGAAAAAACCAGTGTCGATCATGGATAGAATACATGACATATTTATTGATGCCTGATCGATTCAAACAAGAATCAAACGAACCTTGTAATATTATCTTTCCTAAGGGTTGGCTTAATATATTGATTAACGGTGCTCCTTGTCTATTCCAAGAAAACATCCCGGTTAGAATGTATGTCTAAATTAGAAAACAATAACGCCAAAGAAGTAAGACAAAAGTACATGAGTATACAGTAAGCTTCAGTTGCATGTTTAAAGTTCTGGAGATTCTGCAATGTGGCTAATGTAGGTATATCTATCTATTTATCACACACACACACACACACATATATATATATATATATATATATATATATATATATATTAGATAGATAGATAGATACATACATACATACATACATACATACAGCCTCATTGCCATTTTCATCTGTGGTGGTTTGTATTTTTTCTAAAGACAGTTATATGGAATATATTTGATTTTATTTATAATTTGTACTCAATTTATTGGAAATCACGTTGAATAACTGTTTCCGTTCAATCATCGAAGTTAAACAACATCAATCCTGGTCGGTACCAAGATGGGTGACCGCTTGGGAATACCAGATGCAGTGATCTTGGATGAGAGAGTGGTGTAATGGGCAATGGCTCGGAATTATGAATCAGAGCGCCGAGTTCCAGTTCCAATTCCAGTTGGTTTTTTTATTTTCACTTATGTAATTGGGAAACGTATGAATGCATCACTTCTTCCCCAACTATGGGTTAATTAGTAAGACTAGCACCACTAAATCATTCTTATTTTGTTTTTATAACTTACACTCTAAAAAAGAGTTTTCTGGCTTTAAATAACCTGCGAATGTTAAGCCGTAGAAAATGAATCAATCAAATTAAATTACTTTACCGGCACACAGATTACACAAACACACACACGCACGTAGATAGATAGATAGATAGATAGATAGATAGATAGATAGATAGATGATTTTTTTGTATTCATTTTAATGTCAAGAATGGGACAATGTTGACGTCGACAAGAACGTCAACTTAGAGTGTCATTCAAATGGAAAATTACTTGTGAAAATCTGTCTGCTAAAAAATGTCAGTTTGTTTTAGCTGGCATCAAAGCCAGACAAACATTTTGTTGTATTTTCAAGGTAGCAATTCAATATGTCTCGATTTTGATTTGTTCTTGGCGTAATTATTCCATTTTCTCTACCTCGAGTTGTTCTATTTTCTTGGTTGACTTCTGTGTCTTTTTATTACATTTTGCTTTTTCTTTTTTTACTTCATTTTCTTTTTTTTAATCTTTTTTTTTTTTACTCACCGCCGTATCTTTTCTTTATTCTTTTTCTACGGGATGCGTTATGTTCTTTTTCAACATTTTCTACTCTGTAATCTCTTAATTTTTTATAGTTTTTGTTCTTTAATCTCTTATTCTTTCATTTCTATTCTCTAATCCTTTATTCTTTATTTTGTATCCTCTAATCTATCATTCTTTATTTTTTACTATCTAATCATATTCTTTATTTTTTACCTTCTCTATCTCAAATCATTTTTCTCGATTTCTCATTCTCTGTTGTCTTCTGTTTCCCATCTTCATACTCTTTTAATTTCTTCCGTCTTTCTTGCCTCTAAACTTTTTAATTATTTATATATATATATATATATATATATATATATATATATATATATACTACCTTCAGTTACACTCTAGTTTTCTCATTTATTTTTTTTGTTTTTGGCTGTTTTCACTGATGCTTTATTTCCCGTTGTCTTTTTTTCTTAATATATATAACTGACTTAGATAGATCCGAAAACTCATGACTTGAAGGTCCACCGTGATAGGAAGTTTTTTTTTACTGCTTCTCTTTAGTAAAAACATTCGAAATTTTCGTATTTATCTAGGCTCGGATCCCCAAATATCTCACCAGAGTGAAATGCGTTAATCTCTCAAGCACGGAGAAAGCGACTTTAGATAGAGATTTATAAGTTTAATTAAGTTTAATTTCCTTATTTACCAGAACGTGGCAATCATCACTCTCTGCAACTCCAATCTTTTTATGGACTTTAGTAGCGTTTCTCTATTTTCCAAGCCTTCCCCTCGTTCCGCCATACATTCACACAATCTTGTCAGATATGTGTGACTTGATGCATTCCCCCTTTTACTCTTGCCTTCCATGTGCCATGTCAGGGGCTAAGTTATTCAGATTCTCCTACCGCATTGTATCCAAGAAATCTTATCCGTTTCTTTCTGATTCCGAATATAGGTGTTTACCAGTGTGCCTACATGCAACCAGATGTGATACAAAGTCGTGTTTTGGGGGGGTTTTTTAAGTGGGTTTATCGGCCGTACCGTAGAAAAATTCCCAAACCCACTCGTTACTTCCCCTTTTCACGACGCCTCAAACACTGCGCAATAAAATCGGCCACATCCCGAAGGAGAGATAAAGCTTGAGGTGGGGATAGCCCGTGGGGATAGCCCGTGGGGATAGCCTGTGGGGATAGCCCGTGGGGCTTGAGCTAGGGCTAGGGCTAAGGCTTAGTATTAGAATATGAAGAAATCCATGATTCTAAGTATGTGTACTTTGTTGTTTTTTAAGACTTACTCGTGGCTGATTGCTTCATATTTCTGTTACCTCAAGTTTTCTGTAGTATAATTGTCTCTCGTCCCATGCTATATAAGATAATTGATATTAAATGAGATTTCAGTGCCCTTTTTCTTTTTTAAGGAAATCTTCCTCTTTCTGAGTACTTTCTTTCACTTTTGAAATGCATATTTTTCTATTCCGTTCCTTTTCAGGCGCCACATTTTCTATCTTCTGTTAAAATAGTTTTGAAATATTTAAGCTTCTGTACTTTAATCTAAATTCACTTGAATTTGAAACAAGAAATAACAACGGTTCAGACTTGAATCTTCTGGGTATAAAAAGCAGGAAAATTTGATTAAAGGAAAGCAAAAAAAAAATTTTTTTCAATCCTTTCACCCCCTCCCACTCAAGCCAGGCGGAAATGCGGCTAGTACGCAGGGGTTTACAGGGAGGGAAAGTCAAAGTAAAGAGTGAGCACAAGGAGAATTGAGGAAAGGACAAAAGAAGACAGAAGACGCCGATTGACGCTGCATTCAAATTTTTGAAGATTGTAGTTATCAAGAATGCAAATAATCTGAAAAGATTTCCAAAAGCCGGAAGTTCGAGAAAAGAAATTGTTGAACCAGAAATGGTGGCTGCATTTCGTTATTTCTAATTCGTATTTCGCATCTTGGATTTTTCTTTCTCTTGCTGATAACCTAGTTATTGTAAAAATCAACATTCAAAATTGTTCAGGCTCGAACATTGATATCCCTAACCGTTGAATTATTGATTGATTTGTTTTCTACGGTTTATCAACAGGTTACCTACAGCAAGAAAATATTTTTAGATGATAAGAAACTTTTGGGAGATAATAATGATTTAGTAATACAAGTCTAACTATTGAACTCATAGCTAGAAGGGAGAAGAGGTGGATTCATACCTTGCTCAAGGGTACGTGGGCGTAAGCGAATATAACGAACCCGACTGGAACTGGAACTCGGCTCTCCAATTACCAATTCTGAGCCGTCATACATTACATCACACGGCTAACGTAGCTTAGAAGATGCCAACTACGAAGTGGAGTTATCAACATCAAACAAGTACAGAAGCTTAAATGTCTAGAAAGGGTTTTAACAGAGAATGCGACACCAGCTGGAATTGGAACAATTCCGATTAACAATTTCGAATCGTTATCCAGTATATCACTCGACCATCCAAACTTACAGCACTTGGTATTTCGAAGCGGTCGCTCATCTAGGTACTGACCAGGCTCGACGTTGCTTAACTTTGCTGATGTGATCGTACCGGTTGAAGACGTGCTGCAGTTCTATTCAAAAGCCTACTGCCTTTTTGTTCTTTTTTTATGTTAGTTCATTTTCCCGGGTTTTTCGCAGTTTCCTTTTATTTTATTTAATATTAATCCTTTGTTTTACTAAGTCATAATTATTTGCATATTTCTTGAAAGCTTGTTTATAACCTATCTTTTCTCTGTTCCTCTTTATTTTATAACTATTTCCGCTTCCTTTCCTATGATTCACATAGTTCTTTTATTAGCTAATAAGTTTCTTAAACTATTTGCAATTTAACTGATTTTCTTTATTATTTATCATGTTTTTCTATGATTATTTTATCCCTTGTCAATTCTTCTTTACGTAGACTCCCTTCTGGACATGGGCTATGATGGATACCCACAACTACATAACCTTTTTAGTTTTTAGTAAGGTTTGTTGTTTTTGACTAGCTCTCTTAACACCTCTTCTTCCAACCATTTACACAACCTCGTTAGATAGGTTATTCGCTGATTTCCTTTGTCACTCTTGTATTTAATGTCCTGTAAGTATCTAATTCAACAAGCCTCTCTTTCTTTATTCTGTGACCTTAAACTTTAAACTGACTCTTTCAAGACCTGATGATCGTTAACACATTATTATAGATTTCGTGCTGATGTTTTACAACATTATATCGGTTTATAGTGTGTATTTACTTACAAATAATATTAACAGTTTAAATTAAATATTAAATAAAATTAAATGTATGTTTCTTCATATTCAAACTGAAGACAAAGTCAAAATGGGAGAACGTTTTTTGGGACAACCTGTATTCTGTGAAATGTTTTGTTGAAAATTTTGCATTTTCCTTCAGTTTTATGGCGCATAAACATTGTGATAAGAAAAAATTAAAAATACCAGCAATCCATTTTTATGAAGGTAAATACTTATTTCAACATTAAATGATTCCTAATGATTTGATATGCCGCTAGGCGTGTTTTACCTCGTGTGAAAAATTTCTGCAGAGGGATAAATATATTACCGTAAAAAAAGTTGCGTCCGTATATCTTAATGAAAATTTAACTAATGGATTAATCCCCACCAATCTATTCACCAAAGTAATATTTTTCAGCCATCAAAATCTGTGATTCTATTAATCAATTAAATATAGTATTATATATTGTGTGATCGGATTTATTAATATATCGGTTACTTTGTAATCAGGTTGGATGAATATGAAATCATTTTTATTCACCAACATTAAGAGATATGTATATCGTATTCGGGCATACCTATCAACTAGACAATACCTACTGTAGACGCTTAGTCAGGCGCATTTGTGTTATTAAAAACCCATATTCATGTTAATATTGCAGCTATACTAAGCAGACCTTAGTCACAGTTTCTAGGAAAGAGCATGTTATCTAGCGTGAACAACAATTTGAACAAGGCTAGCATGCACAAACCCTCGGCCATGATGACTTGTGACATCGTGCTATTACATCTATCGACGGCTCCAAAGGATTCCATCTACCCAAGTTCACTTATAAGGCTTGGGTCAACCCGTGGTATGTTTTTTCATGTACTTTCCGGAGGTGCCGCACTCAGGGATCGAACCCTCCTTTCAGATAATATCAGGAAGTCTCCTTCATAAAAAATCGACCATGGTGAAATTCGAACCTGGGTCTCATGGTTAGAATGCAAACGTTCTAACCACTACATAAGAGATATGTACTTGCTATATAACGAAAGTGAAAGCACTTCGCGTCGTGATTTTGTTTGCTTAGCGGCATATCAAATCATTAGGGATCATTTAATGCTGAAATAAGTATTTATTTTCATAAAAAATGGATTGCTGGTATTTTTAATTTTTTTCTTTTCACAATGGATTGATGCTATTTTTTTGTTTGGTTACAAAAATATATTGCTGGCACATTTTTTTAAAATGTTTCTCCGTTAATATTCATTTTGCCTTAGAGAAAGGTATTGTGCGTAATTTTTTTGCGATCAAAATGTATTGATGCTATTTTTGCTATAAAAATTTTAAACGTTCATAGTGTTTTGACTCCATTTTTGGGATTAACTATTTGTCCATAGCTGGGACCCTAACAGATGCTACCACTCCGGATCAGTGTGGGCCATGCAACAACAACACCTTGTTCCACTCTCCTCAAAACCTCCCGATTAGAAGCTTTGTTGCCGGATGTAGTTTATCTTCATACTCAGAACGGTCGCCATGTTGACTGTTAAATTTAACAAGTTCCGTTTCTTTTTTTCAAAATATCTTAAGATTAAATATATTTCAATTACGTAGTTCTGAATACCTAATGGATTTCAGTATATCTGTGTGTGTGGTAGTGCGCATGTCTTTGTCGTATATTTTTCTGTGTGTTTGCGTATGTTATATATCATTATATTACAATCGTTAAACGATTTCTTTATATGTGGGCGGTAATAGATATTTACATTTATCCGTTTTGAATTCTTCAACAACTCTTTATTTCTTTAGCAAATGGTCTACTGTATAAATGAACGGACGTTGTGCCGACTTGTTCTTTCTTACTTAATTACTCCTGTTTATAGCCGCCATTTTGAGCGCATAACCCCAGAAAAAAAATAAAGCAATAACAACCATGAAAAAGAAAGAGGCCAACGTTCTTTGAATTTTGAATCTGAACAGTTATGAATAATATATACCACTGTAGGATTTTCAATTCTTAAGGGTGAATTGCCTTAGAATGATGAACAGCAGGTGGGAAAATAGCGCGTATTAAATATTTAAAAGTGGCGTAGAAACGAGCAAAATAGGTGACAAAACACCACATGGGGTTTTCAGGATTGACTTATTCGTTATATAGTTTTCATATTTATACGAGGCAAAGCATGGGTTTCCAAACATCTATTGGAAGATTTAGCTTATACAACTATGGTAATGCTAATGGTAATAGTGACCGTTTCCCTATTAGGAAACATACGGATTTCATTGAACGAGCAGTCAGTGCTGCTGTCAGTTGAAATATTTAAATCTTTCTATTAAAATATATTGTATAAGAGTAAGCGTCGTTGTCGACACTGTGGTTATACAGTAGTTCGCCAGTGAGTAACACGGGCAATTCCATTATTATGTAGATCACGGGATCATAAAGGACGTGAATAAATAGGAAGTAACTTGATGAGTATACAGATCACTGTTCACTCACTATCCACTATTGCTACACGTTCACGCCCTCTACTCTACTCCTATACGTATTACGATTACCTTCTGATCATTATACTATTTGACGATTACTACTTGAACAAGTATTACTAGTGCAGATATTATTGGAAGGTGTTACTACTACTACTGGCGTCTACGAAATTTCGAATATAACGAGCATTTTTAGAAGTGATAACGAGATTTCGCTTGAGATAGCAAAAAATGAAAAGCGAAACCGTCCAACATCACAAAAATTTTTTTCATGAAAATAGTTTCCTCGCGTCCACTGATAGCGCGTTTTCGAATATTGGCGAGGGCTTCCAACTCTCCCCTTTTTAAAGTATTTTGGGACGACGCCAATTTGATTATGTCATTATCTTCTTTTCGAGTTATACCCGCTGTCCATTTTTGTTGTTGCAGTTGTTGGTAGTCCTCAAGTGATAATATTTCTGTTATTTGATTCAGCTGTTTGTTTCTTATTCTGTAGTGCCAGTCCAAAAATGATGTTGCCCAGGCTCCATCTGCTCAAAGCCATTTTTACACATTGATCTCAGTAGGCGGTTGTATACAGCTAACGACAGAAAATTTAGTGTCAATAAACATGAGAGATATACGTTATTTTCCTAATACTGGTCGCTCGTTTTAAATCATAAAAAATATTTTATAATCTTTTAAAACTACCGTTATTTGTTTTGTATTAACCACAACCATTTATACCAGCCTTAGATATATCCTTCGAAATGGGGCATTTTAAATCAACACTTTGGTACAGTAGTTCATAATGATAATGATGTCCAGTTACATGTTTTCAGTGTATACACGCTAGGGTGGCTAGCCAATCACTATTTCAGAATGATACTCAGTTTGACTTGTGTTTTTATTCTTCTTTGCTTTTTTTAGCATCCACATGGCTCACCTTTGGTTTATACTCCACCTATGCTGAGGCGACCTTAGAACCCACTATTTGGCATAATCAAGAGTTTCAACAAAACCAGTACGCTCTGACCATAAGTCAGGATGACTGATGAATTCCTCTATCCAATTTTACTCACAAGACTTGAGACAAACCGTGGTAACGTTTTCATATACTTTTCAAAGATTCTGGTATCGCCTCCAGGGTGATTATTTCAGGAAGTCATCTTCTACACAAATCGATTCGAATCCTGATTCCATCATTGAAAGGAGAATATTCACTCGGCAACATGTGCATGTCTACATACATACATACATACATAAATGCATGGGATTATTTTCTTAATGCCGTTTAAGACTATTCACAATATTACTGACTTTGAAACGAGCTGGAACATCTTGGAGATGTTCTGAAAGCACCCCAACATAGAATTACTACTACTCCTATACAATCGATCCTAGAATATAAACACCGAAAAATATACAAACATGAACTCCGTAAAAATGGCTAATGAATTGGCCAAAAGCGCTTGGGATAATAATCACTGTATTTCCACACCCTCTTACCCCTTATAAAAGAAAAACTATAACAAAACAAGAAAACCTGACTAAAATATGTGCAAGTATTGTTGACAGTAAGAGAAAGGAAGAATGGTTGGTTATTTTTTCAGCTTTTCTTTGTTTCGGAAAAAATCTGCAGGAAGGAAATGTCTATAGCTGAATTGGTAGGATGGGATGGTATTAGTACCATATTAGTACCATATTAGTACCATATTAGTACCATATTAGTACCATATGCCGACTCTAAAAGAAAAATTGTCCAAATCGAGTAACAGCATGGGATAAGTGCCCATCCTACAAAATGCTTAATATCTGAAAAAAACACTAAACTAATTGAGTTTCTTTTTTCCAGGTTTTATAATAAAACATTTAGAAATCTTGACAACTATTGTCGTAAGAATCACTAGAAAAGCATTTGAGTTATTCAGCCAGAAAGAGAACCTGTTCAAATCGTTTTGTATCAGCTCCACTATGTCTTCTAAACTGAGCAATGGTGAGAGACAAAATTAATTCAAGCCATCAGTAATGGTACCAATATTCATACTCTGGCTTGCATTTTCAAAGTCCATTCAAGAACCATCAAGAGAATGGTGAATAAGTTTTTAAAAAAAGGGAACAGTAGAAAGAAAACTTGATCAGGAAATCACTACAGCTAAATACATTCTTATTGTATAAAGTAGAGTCTAATAGTATTAGGAAAAACCCCAGAGAATTGCAGTAAGATAACTTTAATCATATCTAAGTGTTATGTATGATACACCTAATTTACATAAGTGGAGTACCGACCATATAAATATGGGTTGGTACCGGAAGACGACGGAAGATTAAGAGATCGAATCCAGAGACTCTGCCCGACTGCGACTTAGTCAACCCATTCTGCAGGAACAGTCTTCCCAAGAATATACCAAAACTACCTGTAAATATTGTGTACCTTTTTTCATTGTTTCAATACATTTTGTTACGTACATTTTGTGTTGTATTATTATTATTCCATGCTTATTCAAGCTTCAACACTAAGATACAACGGTTCAAAGTTTAATCTAACAATTGGACAAATTGCTGTTACACGATTTGGATAATTTTACCGCCACACCCTGTATACTTGAGTATAGTGTGACTTTTTGAATGATTAGTGTTTGATGCAAAAATATAGGAGATAGCACTACTCACACGTAATTTTGTTGAAGCGTTTAAAACTCATGCATTTTAGGTGACCGGTTACACTATACACAGGTAATTTTTTCCCGGGGAAGCGCGTAAACTTCATGCAAAAATTCAGAGATCGCACTATAAATGATGCTGGTTTATACACGAAAAGAAACGATATTTTTATTGTTCCGGCGGTCATCATCGTGAAACAGTTTTAGTAAAATCTAAGTTATACGTTTTTTTAAGACTGTTTAAATCATTTTAGGACTTCATCGGTTAAGATTTGAAAATACAATATATTGTTAAGATCTTGCGAATGTGGCCTATAGACATCTTAACATGGAAGTCCTGCATTAGAAATCTGTCGTTAATGTAATAGAGTAATAATGTAATAAACCTGATATCACGTGGTCGACTTGCAGTTCAAATTTAAAACGCTAAAGCTAATGAGCGCCATTGTGGAAACAGTTCCAATGTAAATTGTAAGGTTCGAAACCCCCCAAAAGTTGGTAAAAAACCGTAACCTTTTTTATTGTCTGCTACATTAAAAAATACCCGTATAAAAGAAAAATTAATGCCTAAATATAAATATACGGTAGTCTATACACATTATGTGTGTTTTTGTGTTTGTGTGTGGTGTTCATATTCCAAATAACGTTGGCCCCAAAAACTCACATGGCTCAATTTCATTTCACAGGATCTTATGTCTGAAAGCAAAGAGTCTTATGAACCTGCTTTGGAACAATTGTCTTTCTTTTATATACAGTTAAAATATGGCATTTTTCATATGTTTATTGACATGTTTTCTGTATACTTTTTATTGTGTTATGTATGTCTTGATTGTGTTGTGTATATAAAATTGTATTTTGTGCATGGTCTTGTTTCATTGTCGATGTCCACATATGTTGCACCGCCTTGTGTATTCCTCATTTACCATTATTTCATTTTTGTCTATTAATAAATAAGTTGACTCTGGTTCGGTATTCAATATGATTAATTGGATAGGATCGTTCATTTCAGCTGTCAAGTTTTAATCAGGAACTCAAAACAATTCAGATGGAATGAAGGATATCTGAGGCCTCGAGAATCTGACGGTTTATTCAAAACAATCCAGTCGACCAAACGTAATGTTTGTAAACAAAGATATATCAAATTGTGATGTGGTTCTCTCAGAAGATTATAGACTATCTTAATGGGGAATGTGATGAGATTTATCGTGCCGATGCTTGAAATCTACGAAATTGTTGAATATTGTTTAAAGTTCTTGCTTATATTCATTGGAGCGTGAATATAAAGAGGGTTGGAGAATAATATCTATGAGTATGTTTTCAGAAATATCAGAATACAGAATTGCCGAAGATAATCAAAGTAATGATTCTACGGGTGAAGACTTGACGACATCCGATTCCACTTCGTCCCGACCAATGATCATTAATTATTTCTGATGTGACAGTCCATATTTGAATAATAATAATAATAATAATAATAATAATAATAATAATAATAATAATAAAATCGAAGTCTACAAAATGAGGCACATGGGAACATCAACAATCCCTGTTGTAGTTGGAGCCCACGGGTTGGTTGGAAAAGATTCCAGTAGACTCAATAAAGAGATTCTAGGGATCCCATGCCTTAAAGAAATGAAAAAAAAAATGTTCTCACGAGTAGAGCGCACACCTTACGAAGGAATTTATTTATGTAAAATGTTTGTGCGTGTGTGTGTTTTGTTACTTAATTCGTCAGTAGAAAATGTCATGATACTATTTGTAACTTTAGGACTCACGGTGGGACCCGGAAAGAAATGTGTACAAACCAGAAATCAAAGAAAATATAATAATAATAATAATAATAAAATAAAATAATAATAATAATAATAATAATAATAATAATAATAATGCGCTGAGCATATCCGTTCATGAGCAGGAGTAGAGGGGTGAACATCATGGCAGGATGTCAAAATCACAATTATGAAAGAGGAGTAAGGTATGGGAATTTGAAAAATACTTGCGAAGAACTTCAATCAGAAACTAAGTGTAGTGAGTTACACGATAGGAAGTTAATTCTAACTGTGCGTTCCCTGCAAGGTTATGTGCTGATTTTATCATCCCCTCTCGCCATATTGCACCGACTAGCAGTAATTCCGGTGTCTGATATACCCTTATCAGACAAGATGCCATTACGGGTATATTAGTCTTCGTCTATTTATGCTCCGCTTTTATGACATGCAACTCTCTCACTAAAAAAACTCTCAACTCTCAATAATAGTAAACAAATTAAAAATGTAAAAAAAAGTCCATTGATACTAAATTCTCATTGTGAATGTCACAAATGCATTCTATTTGACTTCTTGGTTCATCTTAGGTCATAGAGAGAAACGTTTTGAAATGTCAGCTTTTATTGTCGAAACTATGAAAATGAATTTCAAACGTTCTACAATTAACTAAGCCTGTAAAGTGTAAACAGCTAATCATCAATTTGCTCAAGTTTACAATGCAAATCTTTTCTGGATCTGGTATGGTTATATTCAGCTCGCAAACCTCAATAATTCTCACGGATATGTCATTTAAATTGACTCAATTAAAGTTACCCATTTGCTTATGCATCATTTTTACATCAACAAATTTTTTTAGTCAGACGTTGAAAATAGCTTGCTTCTAGTTGGAATAGCCTTCATTTTCTCGTGATGAATTTTATATTAAATGTCGACGTCTAGAAAGATAAAAAAAAGCATATGTAAACATTATATACAGGAAAAAATTATATCGTTTTTCCTAAAACTCGTAAGCATCTGTATTTTATGAAACTATACGTTATGCTTTCGTTAAGTTTATTTAAATTTTGAATCTTTCTTGTAAAAAATGATTATTTTACAGAATTATAATTCAGATATAATTAATACGAAACATTTTTATTTTCTTCTTAAGTGCTCGTTAAACTGATTTCTTCGAATAATAATAATAATAATAATAATAATAATAATAATGAATGAACAACAGAAAACAAAATATAGTCGTCTTCAACACAATAGAAAATGAATTCCAAATAACTGATGTGGCTATAACATAATATAACAATTTTATAGGACTTTACAATACACACAGGTAGAACAACCAAAGGTAATCAGCCTGACATCGTGATCAAAGACTACAAAAACAGAATGTGCCTTCTTATTGAAATAGCTGTCTCTGCAGATGGTAATATATTTTTGAAGATCATCAAAAATATCAAAATACAAGTATCTTCACGTGGAAGTCTAAAATATTGTGGCACATGTAGACATCAACAATCCCAGTTGTAGTTGGAGCCCTCTGACTAATTGAAAAAATGTTCTGATAGACTCTTGAAGGAAATCCTGGTACTTCATGCCTTCAAGAAATACAAAAACCTATACTCAAACGTACAGGCAACACTATACGAAGAGCTTTATCTACGTAAAATGTGTGTGATTTTGCATTGTTTATTATTTTATTTCTTTTATATAAAAATAATCAGTGGAAAATGCCATGAAGCCATGAGTGATCTTAGGTCTCTGGTTGGGACCCAGAAGAAAATGTGTATACATTAGGAATCTAAGGAAATAACAATAATAATAATAATAATAATAATGTTATATACACGGATTATCTGAAGATGTCTGCTGCCAATGAAGAACACCGTCGGTATCTGTTCAAGACATCATTTCGAATTGATTAGTGTGCTGTGCTAATAATGAAAAGGGTAACACAGTAATCTATGAAGTGGGTAAAGATTAATGTTTATAAATATTTCGGATTTCTACAGCTGGACAAGATTCTCACAGCCAAGATGTAATCATGGATGCGAGAGGAATACATTTGGCGTGTAATTTACTTTTATGGAAATTAATTCAGTAGCCAATGGATTTATTCAACCTCTACAGCGAGGTAATCCCAAGAGAGCTGGAAAATCTACCAGGTGGAAACGGTACAATGCTTATCTTATCTTATGCCTACGACCCTCTATTATTAATAGCAGTACTGGCCAAATGATATGAGAACGTATAGAAAATTTCTATTTAAAATAAGAAAAAAAGTAGTAAGTCTATTTTTAATTCATTGACATTTCGATAAATCTTGTTCAGTGTTGTTCTGCCTTGAGTTGTCTTAGCGTGTTCGTTACGGATAATATCTTAACAATATACTATACACAAATCACACCGTTGATGGTAGACATAGAAAGAAGACTACTACAGGACATCCTATATAAGGTAGAATAGTAAAGCGGAAAAAAATTATAGTTGTCAGCAAGAAGAACAAACCAAAATGCAAGTTAAATAAACTTTGAAGGTATTAACATGAGACAATTACAGAACTTTAAATGCATGGGTATTGTTTTAAGAGACAAGAGAAATGTGACAATGAAATTCGAAAGTCCACAGGAAATGAGAAAGATGTTCTTCAAAAGCTAGGCAAAGTTTCAAGAAACAGGAATATTTCGTTAGAAGCTCAGAAAAGAGTGCTGAACTACTATGTAATATCAATCCTCCTATATGATAGAGAATGTCAGACTGATTTCTCACAAATGAAAACTCGAGGTAACAGAGATATTTTTCCACGGAAAGATACAGACAATATCATAGCCTTGGCAAATAAGCAACGGGGAAAATTCAAATAAAAATACACTTATATATAAAATCAGAAATAAACAGTTGAAATTACTGGAATATATAATGAGAAAAGAATGCTTGGAAAATACGGTACGAACACAACATATTGTGTCTGATCAAAAAGGACTCTTCTTATGGTAACACAGCTAAAGAACAGACAGAAACGCTTAGTAGAAATTGACCTTAAAATCTATCTCGCATGTACATTAAGTTATAACGTTCTCAATCACTTCCATTGTTTATAGGAGTGATTAGAAGGAAAGTGTGCAGAGTGTGGTCATTTCGACAAAGAGGTTTCATCAGAGTCAATGGATTGTGAGGGAGTTTTGGGCCAAGCACAAACATTTCCCATGTTTAACAACCACAATATTCCGTAGATACCGCCCCTTGCGACTTTTTTCTCTTCTCAAAAAAATCCAAGATTCCAAGACGTCGAAGAAATTCAAGTGAATACAACGAAGCAGCGGCCCGCTAATAAAAAATATAGTTCTAGGAATGCTTCCATCAATGGAATCGATGCTGAATAAAGAGTATAGCTTCAGGATGGGACTACATCGAAGGAAATTAATTGCTGAATCTATATATATTGTATATTCCTTTTATAGCACCAGTCCCGATACTTTTTGATCGACAATGATTTGAAGGCAAGATGGACAGAAAAAATCAGCGTGTTACATACGC
>CAHIKZ030005506.1:1230000-1250000 GCA_903632075.3 Acanthosepion pharaonis
ATGTCATTTCATGAAAGTGAAATTGATCTTAACTTTTTATTTCTGTAATAAAATTTTGTGCCTCACAGGAACTTATGATATATATATATATATATATATATATATATATATATATATATATATATTCGGACTCATTATTGTCGTCTACTTAGAAATATCGTTTAATATGATGAAGTTAGAAATAAACAAGAATAGATACAGGAAGAAAAAGAGGAATAAATTTAATGATATCATTTTTTACATATTTTGTTGCTCTTCTGGGTGTAGGTGATAAGGACTTTCCACACCTTTCTGGCCGTTTTAAATCTAAGTTTAACACATTACACACCTTCTATGTATTCCTCTGCCATCTATTCACCCAAACCCATTAGGTAGATTATTATTTGTTTCATTCTGCCTCTACATATTACATTATGTCCTACGAGTATTAAATTTCCCAAGCCCTCTTTCCTCATAACGAAACTCAGACTTTTTATCTATCTCATTGTTATGATAATTATTTGGCCTACTAATTACTATTTTCACTGGCATATCAGAGGTTAGATAAAGAATAGCTGTTCAAACCCTTTTCCTTTCTTTCTTTTTAATGAACATTTCTCATGTTAATACTTTGCTTAATTTCAAGAAGGCTCTTTCACTATTCTTATGCGGCTTAAGCTTTCTGTATTATACTTTCCATCGTATGTTCCTAGACTACAGAGATATTTTTTCTGTCTGATTCCTATCCAATTCGAGGCTCATGTAGTTGGCTGCCAACGGCGATGTATCCTGTTTTCTTATGGACAATGGTTAATCCTTTAATCTCGTTGGTCAGTATATTGTATATTATGGGTAATCAACGCTCTTAACAACTTCTTGTCTTTTATAGCTCGAAGTAACTTTTGCCTCTTTATCATCCATCATTATCCCTGCTCTTCAATTCATTAAAACAAACTCGTTGTTTCATTTCTTCCCTCACTACGTTTTGTAGGCTTTCAGTCTTCCTGACAATGTATACCAGAAAAAATAGCACGGTCATTAAAAAAATTTAAGCCAATTATTCTGGAAAATTGGGAATGCTTGAAGTTATAATGCAAAAAATATTTAATAAATTAATATCAGAAATTTAATTTTAACAAAATATTTTATTCCTTGCTTCATTATTCAGTATGAAAGAATTTTTTTCTCTCTCTTCTTATGGCTTTAGGCAAACTTTCATTGAAATGTTATACACCATGAGAAAAAATCTATTCTGAATTTAACATATATTCGAGATCTTCAATTTGCTAAAACTTTTGCTTGATCAAAGCGAGTGAAAAAATGTAAAGGTGACAATATAAATTAGAGGAATACGCTACATAAAGCTTCCAAGTTTCATTATCGCTTGTTTCGTTTTAGTTTGTTATTCTGTTGTTCACCAAATACAAGCCGCAAGAGCCACTCAATGTAGAGGGTCGCTCAATGAATTTTATCATAACTGCGGAAATAGGAATTGCATATATAACATGGTAACTTGTTATTGGTAGATATCGTAGTTTTTCAATTTCAAGGCGGCAATTTGGTGTGTGTTATTATAGCCCTTATTATTTTTCCTAGGTAGGAATATTTGTCAAGAGGTCAGGTATGACTTCGAATTGAACAGGTCAGAGCTTGTGTTTTTGATTTCGGTTCTGACGGAAATATGGACTGAATATGTTTTGGGTTTGTTTGAGCAATGGCTCTGAATGAAATGGAATAAAATTAAAACATAGGATTTGGTCTTATAAATCCGAATTTAAACAATGAGAAACTGAGTTATTTTGGCGCGTGAACATTTTGATATATGGGCGGAGAATTATCTATAAATTTGCCTCGATTTTGAGGATACAGTGAAGACGCACCAGGACTACAGATACAGACGGATCAACAGACAAACATACAGTTGCGAACCCGTACGAGGAAGGGACTCGGTATTCACATGAATTTCTGATTGAACATTGCTGAACATATAGATCGAGATTCCAAGTCGCCGCCTTTTCATTCTTTTGTGTTAGACGATGCCAAATATATTCAATTATAAATTGTTTTATTCACCTACATTAAATTGTCTACATTTAACCAAAACTGGCATTATTATTTCTTCGGTGAGAGCTTGCCTTTATTTCCAGTCAGCATATTCGTCAACAAGAAGTTTACTACGGCATATTGGCTAAAAGAAGAAAGACAACTTTCTTCGCCAGTAAGAATTGCAACACTTTAAGTACCAAGATTGGACGATCGACGACTCATACTGACACCAATTCCTAAACAGTCTGGAAGCTGTCTAACTCTCCTTATCGCATAGCTGTGCAAAGGCTGAGATGTCGGAACAAGCGGGGTTCGAACTGAGTGGCTGCACGTCGAGAGAAAGCGAGACTAGACCAACGGGGCCTAGCTTTAACTCGTTGTAAGAGAGAAGAGATGGGGCTTATAAATACTATGGGAATATGTAGGATGGACAAAGGTTGAAGTGAGACTTGAAAGTCTAAAGATTTTCTGGTTTTAAGTATCATTTCTGATTCCCGTTTTTTTTTTTTATAACATCGTTGTTGCTCACATCTTTCGTCTGTAGAACAATATTTCTATTGCTTCAATTCTCTTGATAGGAAATTGTCTAGTATTCAGTGTTATACCGGAGGATAGATATTACAGCACTTTAACCTTTGTTTTTAATAAATTATATATTTCTGTTAATAATCTTTCTTAGTTTCTGGAAATATTATATTGCTATTCTAAGGCACTCTCGAATTTGTCTGTCAAATTCTACTACCGCTTAGATTCTGGTATGACCAATTCGAAGGTTATCTCTTTGGCTGTCAATCATTTTCGACGGCCATGCATTCTGTATTCTAATAATAGTTAGTTTTTTTTTTTTTTTTTTTTTTGTTTTCGCTTCTTTTACAGTTTTTATAGTTTTCCTTCTAGGTTTGTCATTCGCGTACCTTTATGTTGTTTAAATTATGACCCCTAATAATCTACTCTAGTCGGTCTTGTCCCTATCTTAGTATAGCTCAAATAGTCATGTCAGAAAACGGACCTTCGTATTCCACCTCTATTTTGTATCCTTGCTTAACTAGTTCCTATTCGCAGGCAGCTGGCTAGACTTGTTCCCAGTAGATGTTGAGGATTAACCTCTTTTCCATATACGCCAAGTTTACCTGGCAGTTCAAACAGGATTTTCTTTTTCTGTTGTATATTAGGATTTCCCTATATTTATAGGTCTTAAAGAACTGGCATTTTTATTATTAACTTTAACTCTATCCAGTAACTATTATGGCCAAGAACGAAATGTCAAATTTTATTCGCCTCAGTATCTCAGAATTTTTAGGCAGAAATTAACTAAGCTATGGTTTGTGTAAAACCTGGGATTTATCCCTCATTTAAAAATAAAATAATATAATCTACCCCGATTACTAACTTCTATCGCTTTTGCCTACGAGATTAAAGTATTCTATCACAAGATTTGAACGGTAAAGACAACTATACAAAACATCAATGAGGAGACTTATACATCCAGCATATAAATTTGTACGTGCATGCAATGTATATATATATAATCTAGTTAAAAGAATTCCAGTCCTCTATCTATCTTTCCATGTATATCTGCCAGCCTAAATAAGGCAGATATTGATTTATATTTTAAACTTTTACATTTCTTATCAATAAACAGCAAAAGCCACATTAACAAATGTGAATGACATTCTGTGTATTAGTTTAGATGGACAATTCGCAATTTATTTTTCTAGGCACAGAGAATCTTCCGAAAATTCTATCGATTATTGTTGATTATAAAACTAAAGGTTTTTCTTGTCCTTTTCAAATCAATGGATTATAGAATTTGGTTAGATCGAAAGATGCCTGGTTATAGAGTGTAAGTTTTTTGTTTTTTTTAATTCTAGTGAACGGGAGGTAACAACAAAATTGTTCAAATCATGTAACAGCAAAAAATGTCCAATTGTTATATTAACCTTTGAAGCGATTTATCATAGAAATGATTAAAAATATCTTACTGAAATTCTCCGATGTTTTTATAACACTGTTGGACTCTACTTTGAACAATAATTTCTAAGTTGAAATGATGATCCCTCTTGCTGTTGTAACCCCCTGACCCAGATTTCCTCTCTACCCTCCCCTCTATTTTAAACTTAATCACCGTTTTCTTGATGGTTCTTGAATGGACTTTGAAGATGGAAGCCAGAGTATGAATGTTGGCACCATTACTGAAGATCATAATGAACATTTTCTTCTCACCATTGCTCAGTTGGGAAGACGCAGTGGGGCTGACACAAAACGATTTTAACCGGTTCTATTTCGAGTTGAAGAACTCAAAGAGGTTTTTCTTGATTCTTATGACAAACGGTGACAATATGGCTAAACGTCTTATCTGAAAACCTGGAAAAAAGAAACTCAATTGGTTGTTTTTAGATATTAAATATTTGTAAATTGGATATTTTTCCCATGCTGTTACACGATTTGGACAATTTTGAAATTACACCAAGTATGTTATTCAAGTGCCTCCCATTTCTCAATGAGGACAATGGTCAGGTAGTGTTTTCGTTTTGTGTTTTTAATCAATTGATCCCAAACAAGGCAATAATATCATTATGATGGAAGGGGCTCCTCGGAGTGAAATAGAGTGAAAAATACTAAATATTTTTTCTGATGAGTGCGTCGTCGATAATCTTAAAAAAATTAAGAGGACTATAGATATGACCTTGAAACTGGTTGAGGAGTGAACTGTGCCAGCCGAAGATGTCAGCACTTGTTTTATATATTCTACAGGGCGCTCGGTAAAACACCGGAAAATTTATTATCATTATTTTATTTTTCAAGAACAATTGACCTTGGATAGACTTGGAATAAATTCCTTGAATATTCATGATCTTGAACAATCATTCGTCTCTCGCATAATTATTTAACTCTGATTTGTTCTTTTATGATTGATTAATTGCTATTCGATCTTGTGACTTGTCACTTAAAGTTTATTTACAGCTAAATTTCGTCTTTTATTCTAAACATCTTGTATGGCTAAACAACTCTCTGATTTTTAGTGTCAAGTTATCGTACTTTTCAAAGAAGAAAATCCATCGTGCAGAATTTCCTCCTGAATTTTTCAGTCACCTCAGCCGTCACTGTTTTCAAAGGTTGTCACACATCTTTCTGAATTTACCGCTTTTTTTACCGGGCATTATGTATATCATATTTCAATAAGGTGTTGTCTAAAAACAAAGACACGAACTTTTATCTCAATATATTTTTAGAAAATACCACCTGAATCAAAAAATCTATATATTTAATATACCTACAAATAGAGGTCTCTGATTACTCTGTATATATTTCAGAGATGATGTATTATGTACATTATTTACATTATTCGGACTATTGTCCTCATCTTTGTCGCCATATCTATCACAACGTTTCGGCCGTTGTACGCCCCGGCCTTCTTCAGGTGGTTGGAATGTTGAACCGAACCCTTTATTTCTCTCACTGGGGTATACTGTTCTAGTTCCACGTGCCATGTTTGATGGATGTCAGTTATCAGTTATCTCCTGTTAAGTTTCCCTCTGAAAGTTATCCACTGCCTTAACTGGGTATTGAACTCACACTCTTTGGATTCTGTCACTGGATCTAACCAACGCCTTTATCCACTGTGCCATATGTCCTTGAGGAAACATGGCACAGTGGATAAAGAGTGTGAGTTCAATACCCGGTTAAGGCAGTGGAGAACTTTCAGAGGGAAATTAACAGGAGATAACTGCTAACTGACATCCATCAAACATGGCACGTGGAACTAGAACAGTCTACCCCAGTGAGCGAAATAAATGGTTCAGTTCGACATTCCAACTACCTGAAGAAGGCCGGAGCGTACAACGTTGTGATAGATATGGCGACAAAGATGAGGAAAATAGTCCGAATAATGTAAATAATGTTTCTGATTACATTTGTTTTTGCGGGTAGCATAAGTTATTGCATAACTTAAATTCAATTTCTACTCATTGAATTCTTGGCACCTTGCGTGTATGGATGGCTCCTGTTACCAGTGGTTCACTTGTTAGACATTTCCATGACGGTCGTCCTTGAGTATTGAATATAGAGGTTAGCAGTGAATATTTCGGAGACAGTAGGAAAGCGTACTTTAGGTTCGCAGTGGATATCACAGCAGAGTGTAGTTCATCCTTCTCCTGGTCGCCTTTGGTCCTTCCGGTAGACGAAACAAGATGGCCGCCTTTATACACGACGAATACAGTGTTGGGCGGCTTCTGATTGGTCAACCTTCCATTGGTCGATTATAAAGGGAAATAAGTCATTCTGACTCGCTCACTAGTCATCGGTGGGTTATATGCCCAAAAAACCGTAACATCACTAATGAGTTTAAAAAAATTTTGTAAGGTTTCAATAATCCTGACAATCTGGAATCGTTTTCATGGTACATCTAATTATTAAACCAGTACTATGCTGAGTTGTATGAAATGAATTTGCATATTTTCACAATATATCCTTTGTCGCAAGTATACAAATGAATGCAATTATAATTAAAATGGTTCTTAATTTTCAACTTGCATTGTTAATGCCTGTAGATTTCTGAAATTCAATAAAAGGAAAATGTCCGTTTCTTCAAAGAATTTAAATACCTATGTTAAATGGTATAACAACTTCATGTTATCTTTCCATCGTGATTTATCAAGGATCACTTCTCTTGCATTAAAAAAACTATGGATTCAGTTTTCCATAAATCGTAACCAATTGATAAACAAACGGATAGATATTGTCTACCACAGTAAATAATTGTGACAGACAGTTGGTGCTCATCGCGAACGAGCGTAGTGACAACTTCAATTGGAAACCTAACAGTCAACAACCAACGGCCCACAGAAAGTCTTACTATATAAGAGCAGTAATTTTAAGTTCATAGAGATTCTTTATTTTACTTAAGAGTGGTATTTTGTTTTAAATTGACAGAAATTGTGACTGTTCACTTTATTTCTAAGCAGCAGTTGATCGATTACGATGCAGGAAACAAAAGTGACAATTTTATGAATTTAGTCACCACTATAGGAAGTAAAATACGAAAAGAGTGTGTAGAATAATAATACTTTCAGTATTCAAAAAAAAAAACGAAACACATATATAGTTAGTTCTGACGTATATAGAGTTAGAAATACTAATCACTAGTTTCTCGCCTGTGAATGTCTAATAGATACCAAATCAACAAATATGTTATAATCTGGTGGATGTAATTTTTTAAGTCATTTTTAATTTAAGTAGTAATTCCGAAAGTTAAGGATAGGATTTTAAAATTCAAAATATGCAAATTTAAAAATTATTTCCGGAGAGCGTCGCTCGGAAAATCATCAAATAAGCTCCAGTCAGCTCGTTTTATATAAAAATATATCTTATTAATTGGTTATTTGTTGTAACCTAGGTAAGATTATTGAATAGAATAATCACACGAAGGTTGGTAACGAACGAAGAACTTAGGGCAGCAACAACATATAAGATATGCCAGCGGCGCGTAGAAGTAGTCAAGTGAATTCCACAATGAATCTCCAACTGCAGACCAACATACAGTATTTACTACTGTATTTATGTGTTTGTGGGCATACCTATTATCGTCCGTGGTTATGCTACATTATTCCTGCCTAAAAAAAACGAGTGGAAAGAAAGATCTATAAACATTACAAAATGGTCATTCAGTATTTTGTAGTAGCGTCTGGAACATCGATCAGAATACTCGTTTGTAGTCTGACTTGAAAATAAATTTGATAGAAAAATCTGACGGTTATTAATTTTGTAGTGGATCTGGAGCATCGATCAGAATACCATTTTGTAGTCTGACTTGAAAATAAATTTGATAAAAAAATCTGACGGTCACTAATTTTGTAGATGTGTCCGGAAAGTTTGCTAGTTCCACAAATTTCCTTGTGCTGTTCGAAGAGTTGGCTGGTTTCCAAGATCTGTTGTGATGTTCGTCAACAATATTTGTAAATGTGTTCTGAACGTTGGCGGTCTGTGAAAAGCAAAAAAAAAAGACAAAATCTTCAAACACAAGTCTAGAATATTTACATTGCTCCGGCTTTTAAATTCATCTTCATTGCCAATTTCACAACGTTACGACCGTTGTACGCTCCGGCCTCTTTATAAGTGACTGGAATTTAAAACTGAACTCTTTATTGCCTCGAACTGGGAATACTATACTTGGAAATAGACTTGAACTTCACTGAGGCGGATGAACTAAGATGAAAGTGAGACAGTTCACTGGAGAAAGCTAAGCCGACCAAATCAAGCATCACGAAACTGAAGTGTCTGGAATCCAGAACCCTGCAGAGGAATTAAAAAATGACAAAGGTAATGCAACTGTATTGATGGGTAAATCTGAATATACAGAAAAATGTAAGACCTCATTGACAATGGTAGTTACAGTAAAATAAAGAAAGATCTTATAATGAAAACGGAACGCAAACTGTCACGTCCTAAACAGAAACAAGTACCACTTCGCTCCTAAGACATACAGAGAGTTGTCACAGCGTTGTACCAAGCTACCTTACACATATCGTCTCCCAAAGATTCACAAAGACGGTATTCTGCTCAGGCCGATTGTTAGCTGCCAAGGCACTGTGTGACACCCTCTGAGTCACTTCCTAGTAGATATAATCGACCCATTCATTGGAAAGTCACCATCATATGTGCGAAACCCCGCCCACTTCATGGAAATAATCAAAGATGCTCCAATCCTATCCAATCAGGTGGTGAGCCTGGACGTGGCGAGTTTGTTCACCAAGATACCCACGGAGGAGGCATTCTCGGTAGTCAGGCAACATCCGGCCTCGGACTCCTCCATAGGAGAAAGGAGCAGTATACCAATAGATAACCTGATGGAGATCCTGACTTTCTGTACGAAAACAACATACTTCGGAATGGGATCAGACGTATATCGACAGGATGAAGGCTTAGCAATAAGCTTGCCATTATCATCAGCAATGGCAAACATATATATGGAATACTTTGAGAACATTAGAATCTACACCTCTAAAGCCAACCCTATGGCTGAGATACGTAGATGTCACCTTCATTCTCTGGCTACACTAGGAAGACGTCCAGCTAATACTGAACCATGTGAACTCAATAAGATCATCGATAAGTTCAAAATAGAGTGAGAAATAGTCACAATCACGCCTTCCTGAAAGTACTAATATCTCTGAGAAGGGGTTCAATACATCTGTATACTGCAAGCCAAATTTCACCGGGAAGTACCTCAACTTCAAATCAGACTTCCATACAACCTAAGGAAAGGGGTCGCTCAGTGCTTACAGCATCGATTCAAAGTCATAAGTGGCGACTCAAGGAAAACTAACATGAAATAAGTCAATATAAGCAGTACCCTACAATGTAACAACTACTCTGGGTACATGTCGGCAGCTACAAAAACCTGGGATAGAAGAGTACAAGATGATAACAGCACACTAAAAACAGCTTCAGTCTGCCTACCCCATGTGAAGGTATTATCGAAGAAAATTCAAAAGGTCTAAGTAGTGCTAGAGAAAAGCAATGAATGACAACAAAAATTGCAATATAAGCTCTGGTAAAACATATCTAATAATAAGAGAAAAAATTGCAATATGAACACTGGTAAAAAATGTTGCTGAAACATTAGATGTATAAGTCCCAAAAATTCATACACTGATAAATGGCTCCGTGGATAAAGACGTTGGCTAGGTCTAGTGACTAGACCCAAAGAGTTGTGTGTTTCAACGAAAATGTTTTTTTTTTCTTTTTATAACACAATAAATTCGATTACGTTAAAATAAGTAAAAAGACCTGCATGAATTCATCATGCTGATTTTCACGATTTACGTTATTTTGCGTAAGCTTGTTAATGTGTTGTTTGATTCCAGCTGCCAGCAAGCTATCAACAGTGAATATTTTTTATTGCTGCTACAATTACGCTTGTTTATAGAGCTCGCTCGTATATTTTTCGTGTTGTATGAATTACTTTAAAAGCAAGAATTATTTGCAAGAAGGTACTTAGAACTCAATAAATTATACGAAAGCGAATATTCAGTATCGTTCATATAAGTAATATTGAAAATATTTACGTAAAGCTATAAGAAAAAACTGATCACGGGAAGTTACAAGTTAGATTTATTAAAATCGGAAGTTTTATTGGTTGATAAATATATTTCTTAATCTTCAATTTCAATTTTTAGGAGAGAACAGATTGTTAATTATTTTCTGTGTAATGTTTAAAATTCCTGGTAGCAAACGACACAGAGATAGCCGTCTGCTTTTTGAAAGCTTTGATGGTGTTCGTGACTACGTTGTTGATTGGTTAATAAATGCTTATGTGGAAATTTGAATTTGGAGTTCTATTTTTGCACAAAATTGTGTCAATTTCTGTGTGATCCTATTTTTGCACAGACCTGAGATTTTAGTGATATTACTTAAATCTATTAAATTTCTTCTAAAATTTCTAACAGCGTTCTGCGCACATACACGCACACACATATTTTTTCATTCGTGTACTTTTGTGGCTAGTCTGTCTTCAACGTGTGTTAACTGAGAAGTGTTCGTTTAACAATAGCAAGATATTCATAATGTCATCAGGCAGAAATGATTTGTACATACGGAGGTACAAATAGTAATGGGCGCAAAGATATACGGCTGCATCTGATTGCGTTTCCAGACTGAAGGGAGCTGAGTCATCTAAACTTTGTTGCTGTTTACCGGCGGGGTGCTGAGACAGGATCCGTGGAACCATAAACTATGGATCGAGACAGACCTAGATCCGCCTATCCGCCTGACCACGAAGAACACACCCTTCAGGCTGTCGGAGACGATCTAGGTATTAGCACATGGCAAGTGGCCCTAACATGTCGAAGATCATATAGTACCGCATGTCGGGTACTTAAAGAGAAACTCTTGTATCCGTATCATTTGCAACGTGTGCAGACTCTTTCGCCTCTGATCGCTCACGAAGAAAAGTTTTGATGGGGGTTTATTGTCTGTCTCTTCAGTCATGTTTATGGATGAGACAACATTTGGAAAAGATCGAATAACAAATTTACACAGCCAAAATTTGTTAGTGTATCGAATTCCCCATGGTACAAATCAGACTAAAAACTAGCATCAGTTAATGATTAATGTGTGGACTGGAATTGTAATTGACTGTCTGCTAGATGCATATATTCACCCGGCATGTCTTAGAGGAGATGTCTGCAGGGACTTTATTTTGAACACACGTCCAGATGCTAGAGGATGTACCCCTGATAATAGGAAGATATATGTGGTTCATACATGATGAGTCATTAGCACATTTTAGTCACATTGTTCACGATGCACTGTCCGATATCTAAAAGAAACGACAAGTAGTGGGGGGATGGTTCCATGGCCTGCAGGTTCCCACGAGCTCAATCCTGATCAAAACAAATTCATAAATATTTACTTCGGTCATACATGTGTATACAGGCGAATTACGTTTTATCTATCCGACCACAGTTGCATGAGAAATCATTTAAACACACAAAGCTACCAGACTTCATGCGAAACATACTAGTAGAAAATACAAGCATAATTACCTCATCTACACAAAAAAAGATTTAAAAATAATGACAGTCTTTATAATAAAGAAAGAAAAAGTCAATACCCAATATTATTAACTACAAACACTCTACATACATACACACAAACCACACACACAGTTAAAAAGTAAAAACAAAATTATCGTTGATATTGGTTAAAAGTACAGGCGAAAGTGCTCGGAATTACAGAATATTTAGACATTTTCTATACACCCTGGGTCCAGAAAAGAAAACAATTAATCGCAGTGGCTTGTCTGTTGTCTTTAATGATATATATATATATATATATATATATATATATATATATATATATATATATATATATATATATATATATATATATATATATATATGGTTTTTATATATATATATATATATATATATGTATTCCGCATATATATATACACACTTATACAAACGGCTTTGATATATATATATATATATATATATATATATATGTATGTATATGTAGTATATATATATATATACACACATATATTAACGGCTTTTATTTATATATATAATACATATATATCAAAGCCGTATATATGTATGTATGTGTGTGTGTGTTTGTGTGTGTGTGCGTGTTCATTTTCACCAATTTATTCATCGTGACTAAGTATTTCCCGCTTTAGTAACATCCTTACATATTTGCATATTTAGCAATAACCGAATAAATGTACTCTATCTCCCGCCCAGTTTCTGTCAGAAGCACTTAGCTAATTATCACTTGACCTTTAAAGCCCTTTTATACATTCATTATAAACGGTACAAATGCTCATGTCCTTTTCAGCGAACAACACTATGTCACGCAACCCCACATCTCCTGCACTATGGAGGAAAAGAGAGAAAAAAAAAGCAATGTAAATATCTCATAAATTTAGAATCTTCCAACAGCATCAAAATAATAGAGTGAACAAAACCCAAAACGAAAACTATTTTTTATAAATCTATTTCTTTCCTTGTTTTTCGTGTAGCACTACTAGCGCCATTGTTAGGTCAGAGTATATCAGTTTCATGCGACATCATGTGAATAAAACGAATAAAGCCAAAGGAACAGAGTCAGTTTTTATTCTATCACATTACTGAGATGACGAAGTGAAAAGAAAGTTTATTTACTGACACATAAACAATGTTTTCAAAGACAAAGGATTTATTTAATAACAACAATAGCAATGTATCGATTCATATGAACGTTTCAAATGGAGATCTCCAATCTGAGGAATATAAAGAAAAAATAACATGCCCATTATCTGAAAAAGAAAGACGTCTTGTTGTTTGATACAATATATAAATGTTAAATAGAAGACTAGCAATATAAAGTTTTTAGTTATTTGATTCTTACTGGCATTCAAGAAACAATACAATACAATATATTTAGACAAAGGAATATTTCGTTAGAATCAGATGAATTAGTGCTTAAATGCTATATCAGATATATGGCAGCTGATGCTGGACATTTTCTTTACAAATGAAGAAGACTCTCGAAACGGGAGATATGCCGTTCTACAAACAGACGTTATGCAAAAAGTGAACAGAAACCATGTGCATCGAAGAATCGCCAAAGAAAAAGTTGCAAAGAAACAAGAAGAATATTATTTGTCTTCTTATTATTATTCTAGGTATCGAGTTACTTCCCTTCAGGAGTTGGGAGATCATTTCTCTCCACGACTTCCTATCCTTTGTTTCTGCTATCCCTCCACTCTCTATTCTCCCATCCGTTTACACAAAGTTATGAGGTAAGTAACTCACTGTTTTCCTCTGTCCCTCTTGTCTTTATCATGTCCTATGAGAGTCAAATTTTCCTTGCTGGTGATCACATATTCCTGTTTTCTTACGGTAAATTTTAGTGCTTTCTCTTCACTTTCTTTTATTACCTTGTGTAAGTGTCCCTGTAGTTTCCATTCTATATTGTCATAAACACAGTATCATCTAATGTTAAGACTGTGCCCATCGATACTAGATTTTCTTCTTTTTAGGATTACCTCACAGTAGAGATTTAATAAATCCAAGAAGCAGATGTATCCTTGCCTTATGTTCTATTCTTCCCACTCAATAAAATACACCAACATATCCATTCACTTTACTAATTCTGACAGAAGGGAAAATCGTGTTTTTAACACTAGCTGAATTTGGATCTGATAACAAAAGTTTGCTTATCACTGCTCACTGACTTTACTGTTACTCCAAATCATGTCAGTTTTACTTTAGAAAAAAAGTCGACAAGGAAAAACACACCAAATTCAATAGAAGGCACTGAGAGATTAAATACTGACTGTAGGAATTGTAATGTTAATGGTCATATTAGCCGTTTCAAGGAAATATTTGGCATTCATTGACTGAGCAGCTACTGCTGCTTCTGACTGAACATGACATCTTTCTTACAACACAATTTTAGGAAAACAAGTTTCTCAAGTCTCTTAGACCTCGTTCCAATACTGATCCAGGTTTCATTCCTTATATTTTATCTGAAGTGTTGTGGAACGTTGATATCTGTATTATGTCATCATTTTCTCTTCGACTAGGGAAGTTTACTGAATAGAATAATCACACGAATGTTGGTAATGAATGATAATACCTAGGACACGAACAACACATATTAGACAGCGGCGCGTAGTAGAAGTATTTAACTGCCAGAAGTAGGTCAGGTAAATTCCACAATAACTCCAGGATATCTACCAACCGCCCCATGCGGTCAGATGTAGCACAAGGCTTAATTTAACGTGGGTTATCCGAGCCCGTATGCTCGGCTAAAAGATTTCCCGTAGACCCTGCATAAAACGGGGTTGGGTAGCTGTTTCATGAGACGAGACACTGCCCTTCGACATAGACTCTTCTGGGGATTCTTTCTTCCCGGAAACAGAGAGTTTGACCAGCACAACTAGAGACGAATCTCCAACTGGAGATCAACATACAGTATTTACTACTGTGCTTATGTGAATAGGGACATACCCATTATCGCCTGTAGGTAAGCTACAACAATGTGCTAACTATTTTAGTTGTTGCTGCTGTTGGTAGTCCATAAGTCCATGATTTCTGTTATTTGGTGCAGTTCTTTGTTTGTGATTCTGTAGCGGCAGTTCCCAATGTTCAAATAAGGATGATCTTTGCTAAGACCCTCGGGCTTTACACGCTCAAAGCCCTTCTCACCATTGATCTGAGGGTGCGGTAGTATACAGCTGACAGTTTAGATATTTCTGAACGGGTTTAGTGCTATGCATAACATTCACATGAAATACTTGAGCTGACGAAGCTATTTAAGAACATTACTCGAATTTTCAGGTCGATGTTTTGGTAGCAAATTCAGATGTTGGGCTTAAATATTCTGGGACAGCCTATAAAGAACTAAAACCCAAAATTTTATCTCCGATATCTAAAGTAAATTTTCTAAATCAGTCTCTCTGTTGCACATAATAATTCATGAAGAAGTGATTATCAGTGTTTAGAACATTGATTAGGGACAGAATAGTTCGTGATTGATTGATATGTTTTTTTATTGATTATCAATTATTTGTGGGTTATTTAAATTTTTATATGCCAAGAATAGTTAATTTTTGCGAGAAAACATTCTATGAACAATATCTGAGATATAATAATATATTTTTCAAATAAAAGTATATATATAATATATTTTTCAAATAAAATCCCGAGCTGTGGGCGAATAAATGAATTCATACCTTTGCCAATGTGAGCGTAAGTAATTTTTACAAACTCAACTGGATATCAACCACCTGCGTATGCCAATGAACAGAATAACGTTACTATATGCATAAGACGATGTCTAAAATAAGAATGTTAACTTAGTGAGTTACATACCTTTGTATTTCCAACAGGCATCATAGGTTTCGAGAACAATTAATATTTAAGATACTTTGCCAAAAAAGGTCGTACTCTTACAATTTGAAGAATGATAGACATTATCTTGCTTGAAGTGCTAAATTTCAATATAGCAGATGCAATGCAATTTTCCTATATATATATATATATATATATATATATATATATATATATATATATATATACAAGTGTATATATTATAAAATATACATATATATATATATATATATATATATATATATATATATATATATATGGGGGTAGTGCAACGTTGACACTGTTGGCAGAAACAGAGAGAAGGATTCGAGCGTTCGCGGACAAATGCATGAGAAAACCCCTTGGTATCTCCTATTTTCAACGTAAAACCTATGTGTTTCTGCGAAAAAGGGTTCAAAGTTCTGTGGCCCACCATGAACCTCTTTTCGCCACTCCCAAATAGAGTGGCGTGGTTTAGACACGTTACAAGGCACGACAGCCTGTGCACGATCATCATTCAAGGCGCCGTTGAAGGTAGACGTAGGAGAGGACGCCAACGCAAAAACTGGTTGTACATTGGACAAGTATGAGTATACCAGAATTGCTGAGGGCTGACGTTGATAGACCGTTATGGAAGAGATTCAATATGGCTTCTGAATCCGGTTACCCCTACGATTACTTGGTGGGGGTATTAAAAATTAAATAATCAGAAAAGATATTTTCTGAATATGTTCAGATTTGTATGAAGAAATTTTTTAGAGTAGCTTTTTAATATACGGAAACTAGCACTGTCCAAACACACACATACACACACGGGCGCGCACACAAACATACACATGTAAGTCTATGTTCATATTAAATCTAGATTTGTTCAGTACATGCCCAAATGGCAAAAGTATAGGCATTGTGTTTTGCAAATCTTTAAAGTGAAAACTTGGAAAATCAAGCAAAATTCTTTTCGCTTACCTGAGTTTTAATCATTGATTATATTCTTGTTTCTCGTCTTCAAAGATCAGGCTATATTATTCTGTCTATTTACTGCGAGCTCTTTCTCTCTTTCGTTGTTTAAAGGTGAGATTACCTTGCACCCCGAAACCATGATGCAATACAAATTCAAAATATACATCTACCCTCTTCACCAAGCCAACTACTATTGTTATCTATATTTAATTATCATTTATATATTAATCTTTTGTACCTAGATTTTCCTATTTATTGTTTAATGCATCGCTTGTATAATCTCATCTGTTTCTATTATCAAAACTTGACGGCTATTATTTATAGTATTTAGCAATAAATGTTACTGAATTGGAATTTTTATCATCAGACATTTTCTTTTTCTTCTTCTACGGGCGTCAGTAATCATGTCTACCAAACAATTTCCTGTTCTTTGTAGGCCTTAGTAAGATTTGTTTCTTTGCTACAATTCCTAATCGCTATTCTGTCCGCCATTTACACAAACTCGTTAGGCAGGTCATTCGCTGCTTTCCTCTGTCCCGCTTGCCTTCATTGTAGTCTGTGAGAGTTAAATTGTCCAAGTTTCTTTCCTCATTATATGCCCGGGAAATTTCAAATATCTCTTTCAGATTCGAATTTTAAGTGTATTTTTTCTTCACTTTTCCTTAACACTTCGTCATTGCTCCTATGTTTATTCCATGGTATTCTCGATATCATACTGTAGAAGTACATTTCTGTTGCCTCAAGTCAGTTTTTCATCTGTGAAAAGATTGTCTAGCCTTCGTTGTCATATAAGAGAATTGATATTCTATATTAGACCAACACTCTTTTCTTTGTTTCTAACGAAATTCTGTACTGCTTCTCAAGACCTTGCTTTTAATGCTTCTTCGTATGTCGATGTCATATTTTCCGTCCTAAAAGATTAATTAAAAAAACAAAAAGAGAAAGAAATTGTTAAAATTCCTGCAATATATTATGACTAAACATGAGAATAATAGAAGAATAAGTACTACAGTAATACAAAGCACATGTACTGGATTCAGTTTATCACACATCGAGTAAGAGCTTGTGTCCGCCATCTGAAATAGTGACAGGAATTTCGGACCCCCTATATATATATATATATATATATATATATATATATATATATATATATATATATATGTGTGTGTGTGTGTGTGTATGTGTGTGTATGTTTTTTATGCATATATATGTATAAAGATAAGAGGATATAGATTTTCTAGGCATCTATTTATCACTTTTTTCTCTCGCTCCATCTCTCCCTATAGATAGATAGGTAGACAGACAGACAGATAGATAGATAGATAGATAGATAGATAGATAGATAGATAGATAGATAGATAATGAGAGTTAAATGCACGAGATAAAATAACATAACTTTTTCTATAACACGTCGTTGAAAAATGTAATTATCAACGTTATGGTGTGCGGGAAAAAATTCAACAACGAAAAAGATACTAAAGTGAATAGAAACATCAAAAGCTAATATCTTTTACACTCAATTATGGGACTGGTAACAAAAACTCCTGAAAGCTACTTTAAACACGTTTTTCCACTATTCATTTTTTGTGTTGTTTAAACTTTTTAACTGTCTTTTCAGTGGTTTGTTTTATTTATTTATTTTCAAAAACTAAATTTTTCCTATTGACCCATTTCTAGTGAATCATCGAGTAATGAATGAGTGCTTTGTGTTGAATCAAATTACTTACCATTGTGCTTTACACACTCTCAAATAATAAATATGCATTGGAAACGCCTGGTAATATTGGCAATTCAATCTCTAAAGAAAATTCATAATGGAACTAGAAACATTTCTGTCTGAAACATTATCGCCTTCGTTTCCTAATCATTTTTTATCTTTTTTAACAGGCATTCCTACATCGAAAGCATGATTTTTAGACCATTAAATTAAAAAAATAACCCCTCCTTTAACTACTCTGGTTTGCGTGAAAAAAATTCCCATAATAATAAAAATGTTATACAATCTATATTTAAAGCAATCAGAATAAATGGAGTTATGAATTAGTGTTTGTGAGTTGTGTTTAATTTACAGCAATAGTATCTTTCTTTATGAGCTGTAAAAAGGAATCCTGTTTTGTATTTTTGTTAATAAATATAGAAATAAATACAAAATACTAAGAGAGATATGTCATTCAGATTTGTCATGTCTATGTTTGCCTTTTCTTACAAGAGAAAAGTCAAAACGTTGCTACAGTTGAACGATTGTCAAGTGCGAGTCGAGAAACTTCCCAGTATGTTCATATTTTACGTATATTTTTCCAGTCATGTGAGAAATCTGATGGATTATTCTGCGACATCCAGTATGGTCGGGATCATAAATTTTCTCTATGTCTTTTTGTGATTTCTCACCCTGAATGCGGATCATTGTGAACCAACAATTCCCTAGTTTTGAAACACGCATTTCGCTCAAAAGTATCTATCCACTCTACGAGATGTTGGCGAAAAGCCTGACGAAACACATTGAGGTTCTAGATAGCAGATTTGCCGTGTTTACTGAAATATTAACTAGATGCATGTTGATCGAATTAGTCAGCCATTTTGAAGATTAAAAAGTCCTTCGAACATAGCGTTATATAAACCATTTAATAATTAAAGTTGTGGAGATATCATGGCGCTTGCTGTCAAACTAACTAAGCTAGATACCAATTATCTAGATCTTCACTCTCTCTACAGTTTAACTTTAAATTTTCAGAAATCACTTCAAAGTAGATGTTCAGTCTAGATGAAAAAGCGAATTTATTTAAAGCAAGAATATTATTTTCCCAATACTGTGTTTTCAAGTTAATTTATTAATAAATATTAATTAAAGATTAAAAGATTAAAACTTTCAGATCGGCATCCATCTAATCGCCATGTTCACTATGCAATATATATATATATATATATATATATATATATATATATGTGTGTGTGTGTGTGTGTGTGTGTGTGTGTGTGTGTGTGTGTGTGCGTGTGCGTGCAAACGGGTTTAATTAAAAAGAAACGACAATGTCTGTCTGTTTTGTATGATATTTTTTTTCCAATTTTCGGATAATGTGTTTAGTATTATCCTCGAAGTTGTGGATAAACTGCTCGAAGTTCATATTTTGTTATTTTTATTCACGTAATTTCGACTTTCGTAGTCATTATGAAAGACCAGTGTGGTGTCTGTTTTGGTAGTCAGAATTCCTTTGTTGGCAGCCTGGGATTCTGTTGTAACCTAGAGAATGTTACTGAATAGAATAAACACACGAATGATGGTAATGAACGATAAAACTTAGGACAAGAACAACACATATAAGATTAGCCCACGGAGCGTAGAAAGAGTCAACTGCTAAAAGTGAGTCAAGTGAATTCCACAATGAATCTCCAAGTGTAGGATATCTACCAACCGCCCCACGCGGTTAGATGTGGCACAAGGCCGAATTTAACGTTGAGTATAAAATTCCCCGTAGACCCTGTATAAAACGTGGTCGGGTAGTTGTTTCCCGAGACGAGACCCTGCCCTTCGACATAGCCTCATCTGGGGATCTTCTCCGCCCGGGGACAGAGAGTTTGATTAGCACAGCTGGAGACGACTATCCGACTGCATGATATCTATCAACTACCCATGCGGTCAGATGTGGCACAAGGCAG